>WSFP011481018.1:0-16177 GCA_009831015.1 Picea engelmannii | reverse complement strand
TTCCTGGAAATTTAAAGAAACATATATATGTGTGAAATATGATATGTCAAATTTGAGTGAGTGATTTATGTCATACTTTATTTTGAAAAAGAAAAAAAGAGAATAGAGATAAAATAAACAGAATGACTTCACATTCAGCATAGTTGAAGATAAAAAATCCAGGAAGACATAAATATATAAGGAGACAAATGAATAGTTTTATTTGGAATATATGAAAAAAATAATAGTTTGTTACATATCCCTGGAAATGTAAATGTGCTTGTCATATAGACTAGGATTAGGGCTCCTGCGAACCATAACATAAATATGTACAAGAAATAGAAGTGTGGAAAGAAGTTGGACATGCTAGAATGTAATACCTGAAAAGTAGAAATGCGAAGATCAGTTTTTGCCTATAGATTTATACTCAAAAAAGGAATAACTGGATTGATAAAGAAAGGACTATCACTATACACTTACAGGGATGGTACGTATAAGTAATTTTGTGTTTGGTTGGCCATGCCATTCCCTATTGGCTTTTGTCGGCAACCTGCTTCAATAACTGGATTGATACACAGAGGATTTATACATTTGCCTGTTGGATTTCATGGCTGATCCAATTCAAGTTATCTTCAATATATCTTCTCAAGGGGGCGACGTTGATGTCATTGCAGATTTGAATTTTGAAAACTTCATTTTCTAATTCCCTTAGATCAATTGAAAGTTTACACAGACCTTGAAGAATGTCTCCATTCTGTAGCAAATACCCGACTAGCCGTTTTTCCACCTCTTCTTCATCATATTCAACAATTCTGTAAAACATTTCTAAAGGCAAGGCCTTCAAATTATCAACTTGTTGATCAAAAGATTGCTTGGTTAACGTTAGGGAGTTGAGGATTAAGCTCGGGTCCTGGAAGTCATTTGTCTTTCCTGCTAAGTCTATTTTGGTGAGCTTTGTGAATAATGTTTCTTTCTTTGATATTACTTGCTCACACGATTGCACAATTAGGTACAGGTTCTTCACTTTCTATTTCTAGCATGTTTCTAATTCAGTGAGCCTTTTCCTGGACGGGAGATCATGTTGTCTTCTTCTCGTGTTTGACATGTTGTTGACATCAAAGGTAAAAGGGATGACCGAGTGCACATAGAAAGTTTCTTCATTCTTTAAATCGATCTACAAAAGTAGGGACAAGTTATGTGCCTTGCTCCCCAGGGAATCCATATTCTGTGATGTTTCCTAGGCCTTGGCAATAAGTTCTATTCTTTTGTTGATATTTTTCTCGACATATCCTCTACAGGATGCGAGTTAGCTAGAGGACCCTTTTAGATTTGTTGTAGGGGTGCACGTAGTCACAGCATGGCTATTTCCAAGGAACTACTAAGCAATAGCATAGGAAACAAAGCTTCCTCTAATTCCTTAATCCGGTTCTTTAGTCTGGCATTTTCAGCTTCAATGACTCGAACAGAATCATGAAGAGTATCTCTAGTTTCCTTGTGAATTTCCGAGATTTTGGATGTGTGCATATTGGAAAGGTCAAGTTCTGAACAATGTTTTCTTTTCTTATTTTTTACATCTCTTTTTTCAATGATTAATTTTTTTGATTTGGTTTAAAAAACAACACTCTAGAATACGAAGGATTTATCTTCGTCAAAAATTTTAGTACCAACCATGTCCATTGAGCAAGCATGATGAATTGCGTGTGCGGGTTGATCAAGGTTGCAGAATATGATTTCTAGATCAGCGTCAAGATCCATGTTTAGACGGTAAATTTTAGGCTGCTCTGCCTCCGCTACAATTATTTTTTTGTTCTTCTGCACGAGAAGTTCTTGAGGAAGATGTTCATTGTATCTCTACAAAACTATTGTGGAGCTACTAGCAGTAGTTTATCAAAAGGTTGGTTGGCTCTAGACTTTGTTTTAAATGAAGAAATGGAGGGGACAATATAACCCCCTGCAAACATTGCTTCAATGCGTGCGAATGGAAAATATCCTCATTAATGACAATATCTATGTGTGTTCTATGGTGACCTGTTAGAAGTAAAGTGTAGTTATTGCAAACTTAGAATTGTGAAGGTGAGGGTTATGGCAAACAACATTTAAGGATAGGAGGTTTCGTGAATGAACCATGTTGGCGACGTGCAAATGACATTGCATGGTATTTGAAATTAAGACTAGGAATCAATTGGAGGTTTCGTGAAGGAAGCAAGCTGGTGGCGTGTCAATGACATTCCATGGAATTTGAAATTAAAACTGGGAAGGGAGAAGAAAATGCTTCAAAAAAATTGCGTTAATGGAAAAACTTCTCGAGCCTTGCACGCATCAATGATAGCTTAGATGATAGTTGCACAACGACTTGTTATCATTAAATATTTATAAAGAAGACACACACACACACATATATATATATATATATATAAACAATATTTTTTATCATGCACACGTGCGAAGGTAACGGCCATAGGGAAGAGCAATTAAGGAAAGAATGGTCAGCTCTGAAAGTGCATGGTATGGGATCGTGGGTTCTCGGGCAGGCGGGTTCAAAAGAAGGCCTCTATTGTTCAGTGTTCTACAAGTAGCACACAAAGTTCTGTGATATAAAAATTGAGAAGCGGACTTGCGAACTGGCCGATATTTGATAGACCATATACAGTTTCTAGATCACGGGTTCTTGGGTTGGCGAGGCCAAAAAAAATTCTCTATTGTCGGTGCCTTGAAAATGTCCTATTATAATAAATTGAGAAGCGTATTTGTGAGGTGACCAACTCAACATTTTACTACAAGGCTGGTGGGATCCCACAAACGAGAAATACATATTTGTTGGTTGTACATTGGGCCAATTTCCACCATATAGAAATTAGGTTCTCAGGCTAGCAGGTTCAAAATTGCCTAAGAAAAGCAAAGGGCTCCATCCAACTCCCACTGCACATTTCATAATTCATGTGCAACACCAAGCCTGAGATTACCAGATTAGTGTGTGTAGAAATGAGGAAAAAGTAAATATGTGCCTTTATAAAGTATGGACATGAGATTTTATAGATCATGTACCGATATCACATTCCATACTTGCGGGTTCTTGGATGGGAGGGGTCAAAAAATAGGCCTCTATTGTTTTGTGTTTTACAAATAGCACATACAGATCCGCGATATACAAATTGACAAGAGGACTTACCGGGAGGCTGAGAATTTATAGAGCATGTATAGTTTGTGCATTGTGCGTTGTGGAGTTGGAAGGGTTAGAAACAGGTCCCTATTGTTCGGTTCTCTACAAAATGCTTATGATGCATAGATCCCTTATTCCATACTTGGCCACTTATTTGGATCGCACACTTGTGAGTTGCACATTGTGCCTCTAATGTTTCGTGTCCTACAAATAGAAATTATAGTTGGGTGATATGCATATTGAAAAATGGACTTGCGCATTGGTTGTCTCCACATTGCAGTTCTGCTAGATGGAGGACGTGCAACGTAGCGGCTTCTCGGTGCAAGAAAAAAAAAAAAAAAAAAAACATACCTGCAAACAAGTTTGACAAATTAAGAGAAAGTAAAGGAAAAACTATTTACTATGGAACACAGGCAGAAAAAGAATGCACCTTTGCATTGTTTCGTGTACATCTCTGGGTAGGAGTTCTTTGTGCCTTCTAGTTTTCCTTTCTGTTTCTATCAACAAAAGTACAAAACAAAAGGGAAATGAACATAAGCTCAGATGTTAAGAAAAAGGCAACTACTATGTACATATATACAAAAAAAAATTGAATAAGATGAATAGAGTCACAAATAGTTTTTTTGAGGATGTACCTTATTTTTTCTTTTTTTTCACAATGTATATTTTATAATTAGAGTAGAAGACCATCTGTATGCTCACCAGAATGCTATGTGTAGAAATCAGGGATACACATATGCTTTGAAACATAGAAATATTAGTTTGCAATATGTTTGATGCATATGTCATAATTCAACTGCAATACCAATTGTATCGTGATCAGACCAATATGTGTCTAAGACAAACATACTATATTGAGAAATGGGCACATTGGACCAGACATGGTCAATAAGTGCGTTTTGTAGATGGGTTGTGTTGTTCAGAAGAAACCAAAGTCTGTATTTGCACATGTAGTTTTGAAATTCTTTTGTTATGCCAGTATTTTGTATCATGTCAATATTGAAGTCTCCTACAAGTATAATGGATCCGTTTAGATGGAAATGGTCCAATGCATTGGAAATAACATTTACTATGTTGGAGAATGTTGCATGGGGAGAAGCATATAGATTTAGTATTGCAACTTCTGTTCCATGAGAAAATTTTTTGGCAAGCACCAGTTCAACATTTTTTTCTTCGATATGTATGTGGTCCAAAATTGGTACATGTTTTTTCACCAGTATCATCAACCCATGTGTAATGTAACTTGATATGCAATTGTGATTTGGGAATTGTTTGTTCTACATGCATACTGCCATGTGTGTTCCATGCAAGCACGGAATATTGGATTGCATTAAATCATAGTCATTTAGTATATCATCCATGTGTGCATTTAAGCTATGTGTGTTAAGCGAGAGAATTGATATAGATGAATTTGTTTGTATGGATTGGTAATGATAATGAAGTTGAAATTTTGGAGTGGTCCTCAGTTGTTCCATCTCAATATCAACTTTCGGTTTCACTTTGAAGTTATCTTTTATCAGAGGACTTAGTAAATACAGGGAGTCTATGCTTCTGACATGGGACAGTACTATGTATACAAGTCGATGTATCTGAATTCCAGCAGGTTGAAATGCAACATTATTAAGTGTTAGTCCTTGTGATCTGTGGACTGTACATGCACATGCAACTTTAATCGGAAACTATTTGCAAATGTTCAGTCGACCTGTCTTTGCTGATGTCGATATTGGCTTTGATATTCGCAAAATAGGAGTCCAATCGCTTGTAGTGTTTGAATTATATAGATAAGACACCTTTCTTTCTTGTCGCTTGCCTATATGCGGTTCATGGAACTTAATCCAAATGACATCTATTTTTTCTATCTTCGTATAGCCTTTCAATATTCCATCTGCACCATTCACCAAGCCATCCTATGAATCATAGTTACAGGAGTATATTTCAACTAGCATTTCTAATTTCAATGCAAGGTGCAAAGGTAAAGTGGTTGAGTGTTCATGACATGGGATATTTCCACGGTTGTCTTCTTCCAAGTCAATCGAATTGATGAAGATATTATCGCCAGGCATGAGCAACACCATGTGGCTATTATGCTTTGCAACATCCTTATTTATGTAGAACATGTAAGGGAACGTTGGATCTGTTGGTGCAGGCCGGAAGAACCTCAAATTGATATAGGTCAAGTCATCATATGTTTGGTTGTTTGTGCGCATTCTATTCAGAATGGCAATGAATGTTTCATATGTCTGGCGCATTGTAGTATGAAACTCAAAGAATTTAATATTGTCTCTCCATAAGTCATGGGTCATTGTTTCCATGTTAATGATAGGTTGTTCAAATATCAAAGAATCTTGGATGGGTTGTGCCTGGTAAAGATCGCCATAGAAGATCATGTCAATGTTTCCAAAGTATTTGGTTTGCACATGTTTTATGCTTCTTAGCCGACTGTCAATGGAATATAAGAACTGTTTTCCAATCAAAGATGCTTCATCTATAAAGACAAGTTGTAGTTCCTCATAAAGCTTAGATAATGTATCCAACATTTCCTTCCTAAGTGGAAGAAACTGTGACTTGTTAAAAAGGCATTAGAAATGTAGAGTGGATTGTTGTTCCACCAACATTGTATGCATTTTTTCCTGTGTATGCAACTATTAGACCCTTTGGTTTCATACGATCAGAGCAATTATTTGAATCATAGATTCGTATAAGCATTTGGAACAATGCTTTAGCTGTGAATGTCTTGCATGTTCCTGCTCCATCTGTAAGGAACACGAGCATAAGACTATTCATGTTCAACCATTTTTTAAGGGCAATGTCCTTTACAATTGGTTGTTGTTTGTGATTCAACAGACGTCTTATTATGTGGTATTCATTATATTCAATCAGAAAATGATGTTTTGTAACTTGAAAACCAAGGTTGATACGTTTTTCACTTTCAGCGGTTGGAGGACGAGGAAAATCCGGTTGTAAGTCATAGGACTCAGAAGGAGTTCTGGTTGTTTTTGGGTTTCTGAATGTCTCATCATGATCTCCAGGGTTTTTTATGTCATTAAGTGCAACTTCTAGATCACCCCATGTTGGATTAACATTGTAGGTAAATCTAGCTTCATTCATATGCACTATACTCTCAAAGGAAACATACGTAGCCTACCATGCATTGAAGTTATGTATTAATGTCTCTTCATTTTCATGAAACATAACGTATAGCAACATTTTTTCTCTACAATTGTTTTCATAGTCACAATGGTTATTGTATTTGACAAACCGTATAACAGAGGGTTTTTTGTTTTTTGATATGGGTGTACCATTTTTTCTTGTAATGCGATACTAATTCTTCTAAGAAGATATGCCTAATAGGATATGGATGTTGGATGTAAAAATCAATAATAAAGAAACATATTACGTCCTCTGAATTGTCAGGTTCTTGTTGCAGCAAAACCGATGGTTTAAGCATCAATGTGCGTTTTTCAAGTGGAGATGTGTTTATGAAGACACATTTTCTT
Source organism: Picea engelmannii (assembly GCA_009831015.1). Taxonomy (NCBI): domain Eukaryota; kingdom Viridiplantae; phylum Streptophyta; class Pinopsida; order Pinales; family Pinaceae; genus Picea; species Picea engelmannii. Next base: position 9,541 of record WSFP011481018.1, on the reverse strand, counting down.
GAACTACAAGTGAGGGGCAAAGAAAGGGCAATGTAAACTACTTGTTGAGAATACATTTGTTGAAGATTAAGCAATGTATCCCCAAGGGTGCGTATCATTTGTATGGCATCAATATGACTTCTTTCGTGTTCTTTGCGTATTTTTCTGAAGGAAGATGTCATAGATTTGTCAATCTTTGTCATATACGAGTTGCAGTAGGATGTTGCAACATATGCATTCAACACGTACTGTGCATCTGTATTTTCTTCCCACATAACTAGCATGTCCTTGGAGAAACTGTTGTTCCAAATATGGGAGAGTTTTCATTTAAGGAAAAGTGTTGGTTTCCTAAGCGTTATTTGTATGGCTTGGATGTACTCATATTCTGATAGATTTACCTGTGTCAAGAAGGCATCAAAGCTCATCATTTTGTCAAATCCTCCTTGTTATAGAAATGCGAACAAGGATTTAGATTTTTCAACAACAACACTATCCTCTTAACTAACTGGCTCTATGATTCTTGTAGCTCGCATTGGCGGAACGAGAAAGTTGTATTTGTAATGCGAGCTTTTTCATTTTCCACAACTTCTTGTATGGTGATGTCTATGGACTTTCGCAAGGTCTGGTTCCAAATGATTTGTATTGCATGTTATGTATTTATCCAAAAAATGTTCGATCTATGAATTCTTATGAGCTCCATAGACCGGTGCACCCTCTATCCACAATAGTGCGTGGTCATGCTCATTTCCCCTATTCTGGAATTCAGTCACAAAAAAATAGTTCAATATTTTTCCGAAAAACGTTTCATCATGGCATATCAATTGTCTCAAAGAATTTATTCTATGTCTATAGTATCGAGTATATGTCACCGAGTCTTTTCTTACGAGGTGGTCAATGTTGTTATTTTCCAGTGTATCAGTTTTTTTTTACGTTTCCTGTTACTATGTGGGTTAGAAACAAAAGCCACCAATGGATACCAACAATGCTTTGCACTTGTAAATGTGATGAAAAATGTTGGCGGCCCCAATTGTTGGATCATTGAATTTTTTTTTTGTTTTGTTTTGTTGCAAATAGTCATGAGAGGTGCAAAATATCTTGAAATCTATGTATCCAATATCGGATTTCATAATTTTTTCTAGGTTTAATTTGTACTTCACATCCTTGGCCAACAACATTCTTCCTTGTCACTGGCCTTTTCTTATTTAGACCCACATGCAAGACAAAACTTGTTGTATTATTATGCGCATTGTTTTGAAAAACAAATTTGTTATGTGATAGGAGAAGTAACCGCCTAAATGTAGTAGCTCCCATCGAACTATTTTATGATAACTAAATCATTTTGTAATATTAGTGCCATGTGGATCTCTATAGAACAGTGTTAGAAAGTTCATTTCCTCAGCGAATTTGTCCATGAATATTCCAAGTGGACGTTGCCCCTCACCAGGTGCGATTTCGACAATTTTGTCTTGCAAGTCACGAATGCACTGTGAATCAGTGAATCCATGGACCAATGTTTCAACAGGTGTTTCAGTCTCCGATCCATCACTTGTATCATAATCACTAGGATTTTCGAGAGTCTCTGCAGAGTTTCCATGTTCTTCTACGAGAACACTGTTCCAGTTGGCATTTATACAAATGTTCTCTTCTTTGTATAGGGCCCTGGAACATAATTCCTTTAATGCTTCCATAACAGCATGCACACACACTTTGCCTCTCTAATATACATTTTTGTATTGCAAGCATCTTTTCACAACCACAACGATTGTAATTGTATTGTTAATGAACTGTGGCAACTCTTTTTTCACAACATCTAGATGAACAGGAACATTAATAATTGATCCTGTTAAGCCCATCTAGGGTCGCTTATAGCCCCGTGGTCTGATTTTAGCAAATGAAATTTGCAGAGAGACAAGTCTCTCCTCAAGTTTCGTAAGTGCACTTACATCTGTTAGTGGTGTATTACATATTATTCAGTCAGGGGTTGCAAATTGTGGTAGTTTTCCATTTTCAAACGATTGTTTGCATGGAAGACAAACTTTCTCACTGGAAAATGGTTTATCGTGGGTTGTCATCCGGAGGTATTCTTCTTTCAAATCAGGCGTGAAAGACTTACTATTTTTTGAAAAATTCAATTGTTCACAAATTGCACATGCAATGGAAGGAGTGTCTTTCATTTGTTTCATGTAGGTTTGTCTTGCATTTTTTTTCGCAGGGAAGTATGGGTAGAAATTGTTTCCTATTTTTCAAGTACACCACGAACTGCCACAGTTGCATGACCATTCTGGGATATGCAATCACACATGTTTATGTTCTGTTCTTCGTGAACAAATTTCTTTACATTATCATATGTGAGTTTCTCTCTAAAAGGAAGTGTGGCAATGTATTTTTCTCTCTCGCGCATGACCGTTTTCAAGTTGTGGTAACTTACTCTATGTTTCTTTCCCAAGGGAGGGATGACCTGGTGGAAATTGGGATGAATTTCACTCTCACCCAGTTTCTCAGAAACTATTTTACATTTTTTGTTCAAGGCTTCTATTTGCTTATCAAAAGTCAAACGAATTTGATGAATACTTTTTTTCAAATTGTCATAACTTACTCTAGGTTTTTTGTTTAAGCCCTCTATGGCCTCATCACAACTGAAATGAATTCTACACATGTTTTTTTTGTTCAAGCCCTGTCTTCCCATATCGCAACCAGAAGGACTCTTGTTTTGACTAAAAATCATTCCACGCGTATGCAGATTTGATGTCGTTTGGGTGGCATGCACACTCAACCCTGAACTACCAATATTTCCAAGCAAAGGTTCATAATGGATATGTGATGTATCTATTTTCAATGACAGGATGTGAATTGTTCGATCGTAATTTGAATCGGTAACCCAGGAATGGACAGTGCCAGCGGGCGAGGCTGACCAAACCTAGATCTTCACCCTGAATACCATAGACAGCCATTGCGAACAGAATCTGCAACCCTCTATATTCCCTTCTTCATATGGAAGTGCCATGTTCACAAGGTATTACTGCCAACTTCCAACTGCTGACATATTTTCCATGAGATATGGGAAAAGTTGTTGATGCAAGCACCTAAAAGCATGTTCGTTGCCGCCTTTAATCCCATTGCAGAAGGACTGTACAGTGTAAATACACAATGACTGAACATTGAACTCAGCTGCTTCCAAACAACAAATTACATTACACAGACTATCTCCACAGCTAGACACAACATTTGTTGCCAGCTGTAAACCATAGAAATCTATGCCATCCAAAATATGTTTCCATTGCGATTGAGGTCTTTGCAAATAACGAACAAGTAGATACGAGGACCTTCTATATTGCATATGGATAGTTTTTGGTACAAAAGTGGTTCATAATGGCCACTGAGGGCATCGACATCATGGAACAAGATGCAATATGCATTGTCAGATGCAATTTTCTTGAATAGTAGATATCTTGTTTTTCTTGTCAATGACCATATGCCAACTGATATATTCAACCAGTTAGACGGCCACTGAATACAAAATGTATCTCCACAAAGTCCCCTCTGATGTACAGGTAGAATTGGAGATGCAAACAACCACATCTTTGAAAAATACGTGGCCACATCATGTATTCAATGCAACTGCCGAAGAAAATCAGATTCCAATTCGTATTCACATAACTGCAAAGCCTCAACATCGCCATTTTTAAAGAAGGCCAACAAATAATCTATCAATCCATTGTGCAACTCAGTCGACGAATACCGAAAATGCGATAGAACCTGGAATGTATTGAAAAGGCAATCCCCAATAGTATACGAGAATGCATCCAATCTAAAAAGGCCATTCCTATGCAAAACCACGTCAATGTTGTCATGTACAATGGACTATTTATATTTTTCATACATCTCAACATCTATTACCTCTTTCATATTTTCAATTGTCTTTTTGAACTTGTTTGCTAGATACTTTCAGTTTCTATGAAAACAGAGAAAAACAGAGGAAAAAATAAAAACTAGCAAAATAAAAAAGAAAAGAAAAATATCACACCAATCCCCGTATGTATCTTTAAACCTTCTTCTTCTCAACTTGAATCCCCCTAGTTCCCATAGGAGATGAGAAGAAAACAAACCGACACTGGAAACTAAACCAAACAGAAGAAAGACCGCAAAAAAATAAAACCATAACTTAACTCAGTAGAAAGAAAACATGCAAACGCAGTTTTCTGGCCCAAGAGTAGAAGCATACACTGTGTCTACACCCCACCTAATGGTTCCCTCTTCTGATAGTCCCAACTACTTTTCGTAAAGCACTATGCATTGCAATTTTCGAAAAAACTATCGGCGCGACATCCTCTATATGAAGACGCATTGTTTCCAGGAACCAAAACTAAGAGAACATACAAAAATAGTCTGAAATAGAATATTGAAAATCACCAAGAACAAGAAAACTTACTTGTCAACAAAGGATGAGAAGACCTTAGCGCCAAAAAAAATGCAAACCGCAACAACATGTCCAACAACTTGCAAAGTTGAAGAACAAAAAACCAGTGAACAACCACGAAGAGCTCGAACATCAAGTGTAGGAACTCAACTTTGCAAAGTTGAATCAAACAAGAACCAGAATCATGGAACGAAACAATGAACAAGGATGGAGCACAAGAGAAGGGATGTCAGGCATGAACAAAACTGTATTGCAAGGCATCTGTACATTAAACATTTAAGACTGGTAGAGATCTTAGGTAAACAGTTAAGACAGTAAGGACCATCAAAGGGCATAGGCCTGTGCAAGTATTTAAGAAAAGATGCAGTGTGGTAGGACTGTTCTCTCGAAGCATTCAACAATAAAGCAAAACTCAGACATAGGAATATCGTGGAGAATGTATTCAACCCAGTAGAAAATGCTAAGGGGACACATTCGAACTAATGCTAGCATTAATCCACTTTCCACGAATGCATAACAAAATTTATGATTCAAAAAGACCATATACTACCAAATACTTTGGAAATGCAAACATATTTTACATTGGGAATAGCAAAGGCTGCAATAAGACCTCCAATCCGTTGTCCGATCAAATCTTGATACATGTCAGTTGTAACATCAAATTTCTAGATATAATTGTTTTGTTGTTTTCGATTTCATACATCTCCCATAAAAATCAATAAAAAAAAAAATAATATTTTTAACTCTTTTATAAATTGCATTCTAAAGAGAGCAACATAGCTGGCTATGCACCGATGGCCGATGGTGTCAATATAAAATGGTTGGGTCATATTTAATATATGCGTTGATACGTATACTCGCTGAATACGTACCATGCCTATATATTCAGGTCAGAAAACAGAGGTACGCATGCCTCACTCCAACGGAGTTCAGCAGCTGTCGATGATTTATGAGGTTTGTGGAGCAGGAGGAGAATTCGAGCGTTGATAACCAATAGTAAGATCTAGCCCTACTGCATTACTTGAAGGAGCTTCAGCTTGACTATACTTGAGGCTATAAATCAGATAGGGGAAGCATTCCATCTGTAGCTAAACAGTAATACAGTAAGGATTTAATGAGACGTTGTCTAAACGTTTTGTTTTTTTTACAGAAATTTAGTTAAATAAATTCATAATTTTATATGGCATAAACCAATGTAACATATTATTAGGATTATACACACTTAGCTATTTAAATTTACAGATTTAACAATTTTTTTCTTTAAAAAAAATAAAACTAAAATATTAAATTATTTTAATTAAACATTTAATTAATTGAAATATTTTTTTTCTATTAAAACATAATTATACATAACATGACATTAGAATGTAAATGTTTAAAAAATCACAATTAAAATAAATATATGCCAGGTTATATATATGTATATATATATATATATATATATATAAAGTTGTAAATTTTATCTACCTTCTCTCCTAAATGAGTTTTTGTGCTTGATGTTATCAATTTTTCTGTTCATCTCTATGTTGCAGTGTATTATACTTCAAATAAATTTATAATATCTAAACTTCATACGAAGTTGTAAATAGCACATGCCTCCTATAAATATATTGAATTCCGTGAGTGTTAAACAAATTTTTGTGGTTTATATTATAAATGTTTTTCTTCGTCTTCGTTGACTTGTATTATTGTGATTTAACCAAATATTCATTGACCAGTTATCATTTTCATTCTACTCATAATCAATTTTTTTTATATGTAATTTCAAAATCATCTTAATGAAAAATGGAGGAAGAAAGTTTTATCGATGTGTATGTTTACTCAACAGATTTACGTATGACTGGTTTATTTCAATGTATTGAGATATGACCTATTTTCGCACCGATAATAATGAAGTCCATCCATATTTCAAGAAGATATTTAATATTTCACATGACCGGAGAAAAACTATAATGAAGTACATCTATATTTCACGTGACGGGAAGAAACCAACATCTTCAAAGATAGGTTGAACTAGCATTTTTTCTTTTTTTGGCATGCTAAAAAAAAACCAGTTTCACTATTATTCTATTAGAATTAAATGAAACTTTCTGTTACATATGTATCTAGTGGGCATTTTCCTTGTAATTTATACAAAAAGTAAAAAACGTTTCTTCCTTCTACACTATCCAAAAAAGTCATCCTAGTGTTATATAGAGGATTTGTCATATAATTGTATTTGGAAATATACACTAGAAAATATAGAAATTTCATGTGTTTACAACAACTTCTTCATAAAAAAAATGGTGTGTCTTTGAGAGCCATCTTTGATAAGTTGTCTTGTCTATGGATATGCATAAATTTGATAGAATCAAATCCATCTTTTAACCTTCTGAGATAAATAAGGTTCAAATTTTATTTGGAGATTATCCAATCAATAGTGACCTTGGAGTCACCTGCAACCATCAACTTTTTAATAGTGAAAAAGGACGCGAGTAGTAGGAGTCCCCAAAGTCCCAAGAGCTCTACTTTCATGTTGTTGCCAGTGCCTCAGCAAAACACGCCTTAACTATGTGTGTTCTGAGGAGAATTTTAAATATAATCCAATACCACAAATATTTCCTACAGCGGCACCATAAAAAAAACCAATTGGATTATCATCAAAATAGATTGGATTTAAGATGAAATCTAATTTATATTTATCATTTTTTACTGTGTACTCTTTAAATGATATAATAATGTTTAAGACTATCATTTGATCCATTCTATTCCAATTTTCAAACATAATTTTATCTCAAAATTTCCACATGCCCCAGCAGACAAGAAATTGGATGTGTCTGAGTTTTGGAAATTGTAAGAACGAGTGTTTTAGATTCCCCTCCAAAGAAGGGTAATTCCAATTGCTATCGATCTTCAGGAAATTTATTATTTCAATCCATTTTTTTGTGTTATTGGACATCCCACAAAAAGGTGTGTAGTTGTTTCTTCATTCTTTAAACAAAGATTGCAAGCCATGGGCCCAATACCTTCTCTTTTTTTATAGTTTGCACGTGATAATACAGTCTTTTAAACACATCCACATGAAGCATATCACTTTGGTTGGGATTTTCAATTTCTAGATAGCTTTGAACCACCATTTCCTCTCTTCCAATTTGTTAACATATAAGAAGGACTGATAGGCAAATTTTGTAGTGACTACACCTCAAGATCTGTTCGAGGACTAGACCAGTTTATTCTTTGATTTGTTGAGTTGAATGCCATTATATCTTAGAAAACTAATAAAATTGTCCCATTCAGATTTGTAGAAATTAGATAATCTGATCTGTGAAGACTCCAACCAATAATGAGATGTACCAGTATCCAAAGGATCAAGTGCTTGGGCTAAGGAGTGAATTTTGGAGTTGTTTAAAACCTGTAGGAGAGAGGTAGATAGCTTAAAATTGGGGCTGCATCCAATAAAGGGATCACATCCCAAAACTACACGGGTTCGTGAGCCAATCTCCTAAGAAAGCCACTTTTTAATGATCGAGAGGGAATCCATGAAGTTTTTCCAAATGATAGAAGAACCTGGTGTAGTGTGAGCATCTCTGTGAAGCTAGGATATGAGATCTATGCCTTTCAAATATTTTTTTCTGAGGATTGTATTCCATAGCCGAGAACTAAATAAACCCCGCCAAAAAGACTTTGCAGCGAGCGACTGGGAAAACCATGAGATATGTTTAATACCCCATCCACCAAGGTGTTTTGGTCGGGAAATATTTTTCCATTTCGTGAGATGAAATCCAATACCTTTCTTACCTCCTTTCCAGATGAAGTAAGAGATCAAAGTTTGTATTCGATTCAGGACAGATGTGGGAATTTCACAAGACTAAGCCAATAGAATGGTATCTTCTAAAGAACTGAAGTTTCTAAAGTGAGCCTACCGCCAAGTGAAAGCCATTTGAAAGTCCAATTCCTGATCATTTTTTCTATCTTCTTAAGTAACCAAATCCAGTCATTAACTTTGTAGTTGTTTTGTTTTAAAATAAAGCCGAGGTATTTCATACCTTGATCAATGCTCTCAACCTTAATGTCAAAGATTGCATTCAAATTTTGTTGTAGACTTGGATCAATATTTTGGACAAGACAAATTGATTTGATGTGATTTATAATCATCCCCGAAGCAGAGCATAATTTTGTAAGGATGGACTTAAGTGTAGCCAGTACTCTAATTTTCCAGCTCCAAGAATGAGAACATCATCTACAAAAAGTAGATGTGAGATGAAGTTGCTAACAACGACTTTAAGACCTTTGAAATTTCCAGATGTCACAACTTGTGATAATAATGAGCTAAAAACTTCAACAACCAACATGAAAAGAATGTTGGAGCTTACGCTTCTAATCACAAAACGCCCACAGATAAAACAGAAATAGCAAACAGTTTATATGCCAGCAATTAAAACAGAACAAAATTCGTGCATTTAAGAAAACAGATCATCCACAGCGCTCCTGATAAAACAGAGTACTCAGCATATCCATTCATTCAAGAAAAACAGAGTACAGCAGCTGCTACAGAAAACAGAGCAAAGCAACATTCATCCAAGAAGAAAAGACAGAGCACTCAGCAGCGCGTGCATTTCAAAACAGAGTAGTTTTTCAGAGTTGGGGGAAGCTTCACGAACACTCTAATTAGAAGAAGAGTCTAGATACATTGAAGACTGTAGAAGGAGGAGGGAAGAATTGAATGCAGGAGCTGTGAGAGTAGTTGAGAAATTTATGGCAGGGGAGATTAATAACTCCGGAGATCCACGTCACCAACACTCCCCCTTAATCTTCACTGCCATGTATGTCTGCAATACCAATCTCCTCCCGAAGATGCTCAAAAACATTCTTTGCAAGCGGCTTTGTGAAAATGTCTGCTAGTTGTTCTTTGGACCTGCAAAACTCAAGATATATGTCACCATTGTTTACCAATTCTCGAATGAAATGGTATCGTGTATAAATATGCTTGCTCCGTTTATGAAAGACATGATTTTTAGATAAGGCGATTGCAGAATTATTATCAATATAAATTTTTGTAGGTTCTTCTTGTGGATGCCTCAAATCTGAAAGTACTCTCCTCATCCATACTGCTTGGCAAGCTGCTGATGTGGCTGCAACATATTCTGCTTCAGCTGATGAAAGTGC
>WSFP011481011.1:0-16106 GCA_009831015.1 Picea engelmannii | reverse complement strand
AAACATGACACATACCATGATACCTTGGACTAATTACCTCATGGAGCAAGAGTCTTCTCCGATGCAAGTCCAAGCCGATGGTGATGGAAGCTGCTGCTGCTAACAGGACAAGTCTGGCGAAGAGAAGAAGGATGGGCCCTCCAGGGCCATGCTTTGGTCAATCCTGCTCTCGGTACTCCATGTCTAGGACCTGTGGGCCTCAAGACATGATCTCCTAGTTATCCCTAGATATTGGGGATAACAATACAAATGCCCAATGGTTTTATGGATGAAATTAGGGCTGTTAAGGGCTGCAACAATGGCTGTAACAGCAGCTATGACAGCGGTAACGTCTTCATAATTTGCACTCTAAAAAGGCAATTAAACATACACTTTAACACTTATTTATAGTACATGTCTTGATACAAATTCTAGGATGACTTAGATGGTTAGTAGGCTAATATAAGCTGCAAAATGATAGTTGTAGCAGTGATTATGACAATAAAAAATTAGCTATTAGTATTTCTATACTAGGTTAGCAAATTCGTTTTGGTTAGTAGGGTGTCAGGTAGAGAGATTGAGTTTGATGATTGATGATTCTTGTCAAGAAACAAGGGTTGAAGACTAGTGCCTCTTAGGGGTGAATGGAGTCAATGTGGACGACTCCTTCTAAGGATGCAAATTAATGATGATACACAAAAGTCTAAGAGGGAAAAAGTCTAGGAGGAGTAGCAACTTAAGTCCTCCTAGATTTTGACCTTAAGAGACAAAGTGCTAGGGTGTAAGCACTTCTAGGCCCTAGCGCCTTGCTCTCCTTAGCCTTTCTATGGAGTAGAACTTATGCAACAATAACCAAATGAAAACCTCTAGAGTGCTAGCAATTTAGGGCTCTACGGTTTAACTAGTTACTAGATCAGTTTAGTGAAAGCTTGGCAAATAAAAAGTAAGAATCTAAGGCACTAGTGCTTCAGGTGCTTGCATTTGACTCTTGGTTAGACTCCATCGCAGAGCGCCCATATGTCACCACCAAGACTTTCGTGGATCTTCTACTGCATGAGCACCCTTCTTTGCCTTGACCGCCTTCATTGGTCTTGCCAGACCTGCGGAGAGCCCATCACAAGTTACTTTCGCAGCCTCAGATTCGATGCGACCTGCGACATTCTTCCATCTTCACAAACTTTCATCCATTGTCAGCTCCCTTCGTCTAGATGAGCTCACCCTGCCTGCCTCAATACAACCTTCCCCAAGGCAGCGCAAGTTACCCTCCAAGGTCTACTTGGCTCCTTGGGGAGGGAGGGATCCCTCCTTCCTTGGTCGCTGCCTCAGAACTCCAATCTGCGATTATGAGAGAAGTCACCTGGCCTTCTTTGGATGATTTGCCAATGCCTAGCTCACTTGGTTATATAGGCACGTGCCCTTGCTTGCTGACGTGCCCCTCCGTTTGCAAGTCGACACGCTTTTTCGGTCGTTTGTCTACTTTCACAACTTCAGTCGACTTGTCGACGAGTGCACGCTCCAACCCAACCGACGTCAACTTCTTCGTTTCACTATGTCATGGGCACCCAACTCGTCACCCTTTGGTTAAACGCACTCAACTTGTGCCTTCGTCCGTTTCCTTTCCTGATCGCATCGCAAGGCGTCCGTCGTGCGTTTTCTTGGGTGCTCATAGTGCTTGGCCGACCTGTCTCACTGATTGGGCGCCCAAAGCTCCCATGGGCACCCATCCTTGATTTCACATCCGTCAAGCCATCCCTTGCGCATTCTGTTGGCGCTCATGCCTTCGTCGCACCCAACTTCACCAACCGTTTGGTTCTTTGGTGGGGCGCCCGTGTCTTCATCGCACGCCCACCCAACCAGCTCTTTGGTCAAGACACCACTTAACCTCCGTTGTAAGTCACCTCGATGAAGTCATACTTGGCACCACGTCGCGTGCCTAAGTAACTTGTAAACTAACCTAGCGTCCTCTGACTTGCCCATTTTGCATGTCTTGGCTCGTGGAGGCAGTGTGCGCGCCCAGGTCAATTCCTAGGGTGTGGCATACTCCCCCACTCAAAGGCATTGCCATCCCGACAATCTCAACGTACTTCATCTGCTGTGATCACCGATGACAACCGCTCGTTGCTCTGTTGCGATCGCAAGTTCTATCACAACCTCCACCAGAATAAAAAACTGTAGTGTTGAACCTTCGTGACTTCTATTGCAGCCATACTTCAACCATTTCTCTCATGCGTCTGTACATTGTGCACCCCCATTCTTGTACTGGTTGGGTGATCAATCCAACTATCACGCACAAGTCCTGAGATGTACTTCCTCATGTCGAAACTTAGTTGTTTCTGTTTGCATCGTTATCACCTTGTCAAACCCCAAAAAATGAAAGCAAGATCACACTTGCCTCTGCGCTGTTGTCCAATTCCGTCATGAAGTTCTTCTACAACAACCAAGTGTTGCACCAACGGATCGATGTGCTTGAAGTCTAACTCCTTTGCCAAGTTGTTGTGCATTAGCTCATGCAAGTGTCGAGTATTTGGATGGCTAGTCCAACCATCATTGCTTGTACAATGGCACACCTCCATGTCAAATTGATCTCCTCCTATCCGCAACTTGACTCATCCATGCAACTCTCGCCAAGGCACCTTGCCTACCTTGTCGTGCTGCGATGTTGTCTCAAAACGAAATCTTCCTTCATTTATGTTGCGAAAGTTGTTGTCACTTCCATTGATCGTTACACCCAATTCATCCCATATCCAATCTATCCGAAAACTCAAGGAGATCACCACACGTCTGCCACACATGCGACCAACCAAATTCTCTCTCTTTACCCATCCCATAGACTGCAGGATGCCCAGGATTGCCCCATCGTTGTTGCAACCATGCCCTTCATGGCATCTTGGTTCGCTTGATGAGTCTGCCCAAGTTAAGTATGATCCTCGCTTCATCAGTCAACCTCCCATCTTCTTTATCACATGTCAACCAAACGTCTAAGTGTATTGGATTCGCACATCCAACAATCACCTTCACACTACTTCCTTCGTGCTTCGTTTCATTCTGTCTGTGCGATCCTTCAATCTGTAAGCCCACAACATCCTTCACAGGATTCTTGCAAGTGTTGGGTTCTGTCCGGATGACCTCAACAATTGCCCAAGTTATTCAAGTCCAAGGGAACACCCAAGGAATTCTGCACCTATTGCACGTCTATGCCAATACGTTTGCTAATCAACAACTCTGAGTCAATCTTCACTAGCCAAGCTCCCCAAGAATGTTCGTGCACTTGATGTCCCATACCACCGAAAAACGTCCTCAAATCTCTTGTCGCGCATCTTGCCCATTGTAGTTCTTGACAGATTTCTTGAATGACTCCCTTGTTGTCTCTCTTCCGTCTTCCTTGAAACAAAACCTCATTCCTTCTGCCATTTGTCCCTTCCTTGGTCACATTCACGAATTAGGTTGCTGCTCCACCAACAACCTGCTTGTGCAAGCTTGTCTTGGCTATTTCATGAAACAGGCCAAGTCTGCACACTTTAAAATTCCTCTAAGTCCCAAGCTTCTTGTGCTCCCAACTCGGTTGCCTCTCATCATCCTATCTCTGCATTTGGTTGCCTCAGACCAACGCTGTAGAGATGTCTTGTTGAGGTGCGCCCAAGAAGATCTGCACAAGCCTCCAACCGAAACATTGCGATGTCCGAAATCCGTCTAAGTCATTTTCCTCATGGCTTCCAACCGAACCCATCTTCCATTCCTCCGTCTGTTATCTTCGTGCCCTGCAATGCCTCAGCACCAGGACACCATGCACATCAACCAATGGTCAAGTCTTTTGTTGTTAACTGACATCCGTTAGAGAACTCAAGTCTTTAGAGAACTCAAGGATCACTTGCAAAGGGCACAAAATCAACAGAAAGTACAGGAAGATAAACACAGGGTGGAGCGTACTTTTGAGGTAGGGGACCTCGTTTATTTGAGGCTCCAACCGTATAGGCAAGCAACCATAAAGAAGAATGGCACTAAGAAACTCAAACCACATTTCTATGGGTCGTATAGGGTGAAGAGAAAGGTGGGAACAGTTACATACGAGCTTGAGTTACCACAAGAAAGAAAAATACATAACGTTTTCCATGTGTCATCCTTAAAAAGAGACATCAGACAACACATCGTGGTTAATAAAGGGCTACCTCTAGTAGATGAGGAAGGACAATTGATTTTGATACTTGAGGAGATTTTGGAGGTGAGAGAGAGGAAATTGAGGAATAGAAACATCAGGGAATACTTGGTCAAATGGAAGAATTTACCCATAGCAAATGCTACTTGGGAAGGTGAACAAGTTCTACATAAGACAGGATCGGAATTGCTTGTGGGCAAGCAATTTCCAGTAGGGGAGACTGTAATGTCCCCCTCTTCTTGATAGAGGCTTGGAGAAACTTAGTAGTCTAGATGTCCCCTCTAGACTATAGTCTCATGAGAAAAGGGGACTAAGAGGCACCAAAGTAATCACTGTGAGGATAAATGTTATATTATTAAAGTGACTTTGGGAAAAAGGGAAAATTAAGTTAAGCGACTAATATGAGGAAAAGTGAAGAAAATAACTTTAGGAGCCAAGCAAATAATTTAAGTGGAAATGAGACACTGGAGTATAAAAGAAAAAGGAGGGCACCTCACCCCACATTCTAGTCATTTTTATATTTGCATCTTGAGCTCTTCAGCTTAGATGTTTTGAGGGTTTTGGGAGAACAAACCCTAGAGATCAGCAAGGAGGTGAAAGATCCCTCTGTTCCCGATCCAAGATTGGCCAAGGAGGTGAAAGATGTTGATGATTAGAGCTGCCTGAGACATCCTCCAGGACACAGACTGAGTGAGTCATCCTGAGAGAGAGCCGATGAGTTGGGTGTGCCCATGAGATGGGTGTGTTGTTCCTCTCTGAGATGGAGAAGGAATGTTGTGTGCCCCTATGCGGGGTGAGGAAGCCCATGAGATGGGTGTGTGGTTCCTCTCTGAGACGGAGATGGAACATTGTGTTCCCTTGTGTGAGGTGAGGAAGCCCATGAGTTGGGTGTGTTGTTCTCTCCGAGACAAAGATGAAACAATGCACTGGTCTCCTCTATGTAGAGAGTTGAGATGATGTGGTACTCCAGATGATTCTCCTGTGAGACAGAGTGAGATAGAAGATCTGTTGAGTAGGACGTGCGTGTGGCTGAGCACAGGTGAACGTGATCCTAGTGGCTGAGCACTAGTGAGTCCGATTCTCCTGTGAGATGCAGTGAGATAGAGATGTGGACGTCCCTGTGGCTGAGCACAGATGGATGTGCCCCTAGTGGCTGAGCACTAGTGGGTGTATGAGATCCCTTGCTATATTGTTCAAGAGTCAGACTTACATGTAACCCTATTTGTGATGTAAATGGTACAGGTCGGCCCCACCATAAAATGAAAGATAATTAATATGGTAATTATTAATTATATTATGTGTTATTGAAGTCGGGCCTGTTGTGCCAATAGACAATACTTTTGATAGGCTCAAACTAATATAAATAAAGGTAAATTCCCCATTGAGGAATTCTAACACAAGTGTGAGTTTGGAAGTTTCAACAAACACTTGTTCTTGGGCTGAAGTGCGCACTTCTCTTGGGCGCTAGTCTTCTAGGGTTTGTGAGCACCCTTTTGTGTGCTAGGTTTATGGTGAGGGAGGTCTTTCTCTTGAAGAATATAGCAAAGGATTGGCTGGGTTTTCTTCCCTTGTTGAGAAGGGTTTCCCAGGATACTTCTTGTGTACTTGTGGATGGTGTTTTCTGTTGATGATTATAGCTGCGTGAGACATCCTCYAGGACACAGGCTAAGTGAGTCGGCCTGTGAGGAAGCCCATGAGTTGGGTGTGCCCATGAGATGGGTGCGTGGTTCCTCTCTGAGACTAAGATGGAACGTTGTGTGCCTCTGTGTGGGGTGAGGAAGCCCGTGAGTTGGGTGTGCCCATGAGATGGGTGTGTGGTTCCTCTCTGAGACGGAGATGGAACATTGTGTGCCCCTATGTGGGGTGAGGAAGCCCATGAGTTGGGTGTGGCGTTCTCTCTGAGACAGAGATGAAACGATGTTCTGGTCTCCTTTGTGCAGAGAATTGAGATGATGTGATACTCTAGATGATTCTCCTGTGAGACGCAGTGAGAAAAAGATTTGTTGAGTAGGACGTGCCTGTGGCTGAGCACAGGTGGACGTGATCCTAGTGGCTGAGCACAGATGGATGTGCCCCTAGTGGTTGAGCACTAGTGGGTGTGTGAGATCCCTTGCTATATTGTCTAAGAGTCAGACTTTACTATAACCCTAATTGTGATGTAAAGGGTATAGGTCGGCCCCACCATAAAGTAAAAGATAATTATTGTAAAAGATAATTAATATGGTAATTATTAATTATATTTTGAGTTATTGAGGTCGGCCCTATTGTGCCAATAGACACATCAGTTGATGTGATAAGTCTTGTATAAATAAAGGTGAATCCCCATTGAGGAAACACACTTATCATTGTGTCATCTCATGATTTCAGAAGTTGTGGTTTGAAATTATGAAAATTACAGCACCCTCTTGTTTGCTTGCTGATGGTGTGGGAGGTCTTTCTCTTGATAATATAGCAAAGGGTTGGCTGGGTTTTCTTCCCTTGTTGAGAAGGGTTTCCCAAGATACTTCTTGTGTTCTTGTGCATGGTTATTCTTCTTGTGATCTTGGTTTGTTGCAGTAGTTATGGTTCAGTTTATGCTAAACAGTAAGAAAATTAAAAATGCATCAGCTTACCATAAAATCAACATGGTATCAGAGCAGGTCCTGAAGATGACCATCTGCACATTGATCATTGATAAAGGAAGGCTGTAGGAGCTGCTAAAGTACCCCACCACCAGCTCAAGGGAAGGGCCGGACCCTCTTTTAATTTCTGTGGTGAAGTAGACCTGGCTGAGCTCTGTGAGGAAGGCCAGATGTACAAAATAGGCTGGCCGCAGGCCTAAAGCCCCTGACCGACCCTTGCTTACAGTTTGAGAAGGCAGCCACCTGTTTCTTGGTGGCTCGGCCTGCTAAAGGAAGAATAGTCGCAGTCTAGGAGAGGCTCGGCGTGCTAGCCACAAGTCTGTTCTTAGGGCAGCCGCTAAGGGATGTCATCACCGCAAATTTAAACTCCTAAAAACAGCAGACACATTACTTTCTGAGGCAGCAAAAGGGATGATTCTAAAGTTTTTAATAATTGTATGCGATCTGGTAACAAGGAGCATGCACAGATATGACTAATCTGAGAAAACTTTAGATCATCTATGGAAGCTACAAAAGGCAGCTTATCAGTCCTTGATGACAGTTGACTAACATGCTTGAAACTTTCCAGAACTGGGTGAGATGGTGGCATTTCCCTTCCCTGTATAGCCTAGCTGTTGCAATATATATTTGTTGCCTAAAACACTTGCTGAAATCTATTTTTGTTTCCTATGCTGAGGTGATATATAGAAAATTCAAACCTAGCACAGTTTTTACTATTCTGACATGGTGGCAACAGCCATGGCTCTATGTTGGACGGGGAATACACGAGAGCCTGTTCTCTCTTGTCAAGAACACAACGTTCTGGTTTCTACTCCATATAAGCAAGTTTCCAAGACAAATCCAAGCAGATTTTAGATCTGGTTAAAAAGCACTTCAGAGTATTCTCAGCAGAAGTCTAAAACGAATCTCTGAGACAGTAGGGACGAAGACCAAAAATCTCGGACTGTGGTAAAGATCCGAAAGACAACAGCAGTGGTTGCTTGAAGTTTTTTTTTTGGTCTTAAATATTTGTGCTAGCAGTTCAAGGGTATTTCAGACAATCAAGACATTGGTTGACAGCAAGGAGATTCTCATTATTACTTATGTCATCTACAACAGCAAAAAAGCCTTGATTGCAATCTTGAGGTCAATCTTTTGGCAAGTTTGTTATTGCCAAAACTTATCATTATGTGTCAAGTCTAGGTCAGCATGCTCAAACACTTGTTCATGATGAAATCCAAGATTGAAGTTTCAAGATTGTCAAACGTGTTAAGGATTATTGTGACAGCGTTAGGACAACAAGTGTTGAAAGTGACAGTAGTGTACTTCTGGACAAAGCAGCTACAAGGTTGATGCAGAGACTTGTATGGTACAAGGTGGCTACAGGGGCAAACAAGTCTGTTTATAGAATGTAGCAGTGGCAGGTGGCCACAGGAAGCTACAACAACATAATTTTCCTTCTAGTCTATAGTAAACAAGCAAGGAATGTCATTGCTCATCATGACATTGACATGCAAGCAGAATCTTCATTGGTGTACACTCTCATGTATGCACTTGTATATATTATTTGCATCATTGTCATGAGGGTACTTGCAGGAGGAAGGAACCTTTGCTGCAATTGTGGATCCAGAGGGACCTCAGTGCATTAAGAGGAACAACACACTCTCATGTATGCACTTGTATATATTATTTGCATCATTGTCATGAGGGTACTTGCAGGAGGAAGGAACCTTTGCTGCAATCGTGGATCCAGAGGAACCTCAGTGTATTAAGAGGAACAACACACTGGAAGTGAAGACTCGAGGTTTGATTGTTTTAATTATCATGCCTCTAACCTACATTTCTAAGGTTGCTACATTACACATAGGTGTTGTAGCTGTGACAACAATCCTTAAATTGTTTTGATTCTAGAGATGTACTCATGAATCTCTTCGAGGAGATATTCTTGTCTTGTTTCCTTTCGTTTGTTTCTTTGTTCCAGGAAGGTTAACAACAAAGGAAGATGGTTATCCTTCAGACTTTAGAGGGAATCACTTGACTCAGAGGGAGTCAAAACTATTTGAGAAGAAAGAAGAGACAATACCTTCTCCCCTTCAACAGTTCAGAGGGAGACAGTTATTTAATCCAGTTGCTCCAGTTGATATTCCTAGAAACTTTGCAATAGGCCATGAAAGGCCTGTCTAAGCTCGACAAACTCTGCAAGGGGCAGAGGGACATGCAACTGATGGAAGTGTCAAGAAATATAAAGTGAGACTTGTAGCCAGAAGATTCCCACAAACAGAGGGAGTTGTCTATGACGAGACATTTGATCTAGTAGTCCGATACACTTCCATCTGTACTATCATCCATGAGTTGGAAACTACATCAAATGGATGTAAAGACAACCTTTCTCAATGGTGAGATTGAGGAAGAAGTTTACATCGAGCAGCCAGAAGGATTCGTGATATACGATGAGAAATCTCATGTGTACAGGTTGAAGAAAGCCCTGCATGGACTAAAGTAGACACCTCGTGCTTGGTACGAGAAGATGGATGGATTCTTGATGAGTTTGGGCCTCAACAAGAGTGTTGCTGATCCAAACCTATATTATTACATTGTTGGTGACGAGAGCTTGATTTTAGTGACTTATTCAGGAAGCCTTGTTGTTGGATACAAGCAAGCTTTGACTTCTGATTTCGAGATGAAGGATCTGGGTATGATGCACTACTTCTTGGAACAAAAAGTATGGCAAAGGACTAATGAGATTTTCCCGGGTCAAGGAAATATACAGTGGGGATATTAAAGAAGTTTAGTATGACAGAATGCAAATCCATGCCTACACCAATGGTGATGGATTTGAAGAAAATGAATGATGATGATTCAGACCAGATTGATTCACAACTGATTGGATCACTGATGTATGTGGTTAACACCAGACTCGATGTATGCTATGCAGTGAATGAACTTAGTCAATTCATGAGATGGATCCTACTATTATTCATTGTGATATCCAAAGCTGTGTGAAGCTCTCTGAGAACCCTGTGTTTTATGATAGATCGAAACACATTGAGATAAAATATCATTATATCAGAGACATGGTGTAGAGGAAAGTAGTACATGTGCAGTACCTTACCACATATGAGCAGATTGCAGATATCTTCACCAAAACCGATTGTCAAGACAAAGTTCGAGTACTTCTGTGAGGGACTTGGCTTGGTGGAGAATACCTCCCTAGCTGAGAGGGTGTGTTGATGACTATATCCAAGATGAAGTTCGAGTACTTTCGTGCAAGACTTGGCCTGATGGAGAATGCCTCCCTAGTTGAGAGGGAGTGTTGATAATTACAGCCGCGTGAGACATCCTCCAGGACACAGATGGAGTGAGTCGTCCTGTGAGGAAGTCCATGAGTTGGGTGTGCCCATGAGATGGGTGTGTGGTTCCTCTCTGAGACGGAGACAAAACGTTGTGTGTCCCTGTGTGGGGTGAGGAAGCCCATGACATGGGTGTGTGGTTCCTCTCTGAGACGGAGATGGAATGTTGTGTGCCCCTGTGTGGGGTGAGGAAGCCCATGCGTTGGGTGTGTCGTTCTCTCTGAGATGAAGATGAAACGATGTTCTGGTCTCCTCTGTGCAAAGAGTTGAGACGATGTGATACTCCAGATGATTCTCCTGTGAGATGCAACGAGAAAGAGATCTGCTGAGTAGGACGTGCTTGTGGCTGAGCACAGGTGAACGTGATGCTAGTGGCTGAGCACTAGTGAGTGTGATTCTCCTGTGAGACACAATGAGATAGAGATGTGGATGTCCCTGTGGCTGAGCATAGATGGATGTGCCCCTAGTGGCTGAGCACTAGTAGGTGTGTGAGATCCCTTGCTATATTGTCTAAGAGTCAGATTTACCTATAACCCTAATTGTGATGTAAAGGGTACAAGTCGGCCCCACCATAAAGTAAAAGATAATTAATATGGTAATTATTAATTATATTTTGAGTTATTGAGGTCGGCCCTATTGTGCCAATAGACACATAATTTGATGTGATAAGTCTTGTACAAATAAAGGTGAAACCCCATTGAGGAAACACACTTATCATTGTGTCATCTCATGATTTCAAAAGTTGTGGTCTGAAATTATGAAAATTACAACACCCTCTTGTGTGCTTGGTGATGGTGTGGGAGGTCTTTCTCTTGAGAATATAACAAAGGATTGGCTGGGTTTTCTTCTCTTGTTGAGAAGGGTTTCCCAGGATACTTCTTGTGTTCTTGTGCATGGTTATTCTTCTTGTGATCTTGGTTTGCTGCAGTAGTTATGGTTCAGTGTATGCTAAACAATAAGAAAATTAAAAATGCATCAACTTACTATAAAATCAACATTTTATTCTTGTGATCTTGGTTGCTGCAACAAATTGTTCATGGTGAAATTGCAAATGTCTACAGTTCAAGTAAAATGCTAAAAATGGAATGAACTTTATGCTTGAGCCTAGCTTATTGAAAACTCAACATGGTTTTAGAGCATAGGTCTTGAAGAACCCCGACACAAGCATTTAAAGCTAGTCGTCCCTCTCTTCTGCAGTTCCGTACAACCTCTAGGGTTTGTTGCAATTCCGTACAACCCTCCTTCTTTGAGGTGTTTCAGCCTTTAAAACTTGGACGTTAAGGCTAATTTTGGCATAGGAGAATACAGACTTCTCCAACGCACCTCCAGAAACTCTCAGAGTGAAATTCTGAGCATTTTGAATTTTTGACCCTAGGGTTTCACAATTTTCTGCAGAAATTTCAGAATTAGGGTTTCTGCAACTCATTGAAGGAGCTCTTCAGCTCACCAGTGTTCTCCTATCTTTCAAGGCTTATTGTTGGCAATCATAAGCCCAACAAAACCTAAAATTGCTAGCCTAGCCTAGTTGTTAGGTGTTCTAGCCCAGTTGACAAGGGTTTGTGAAGAAATCTGAAAATATGAAGAACAAAACCTTGGTGGAAGATAGGCCTGATGGATCAAGCAACTTCAGCTCCTTGAAGTCAAGATTTCAGATCACCCTTGAAGAAGATGACCTCTTGAGTGTGATACAAAAGACTTTACCAGAGACAACTACCGATGAAGAGAAGGAAATAAGAAAGAAAGAAGACGTCAAGGCAAGAAAAATAATCATCTACTTAGTAAGAGATCATCTCCTACCTCGTATTGCCAACCTGAAGACAACTTATGAAATGTATGAACTTATGAAGCATTGAAGAATTTGTTTGAGAATGACAACACCCTCATAGCCCTTACCTTAAAAGGCTAGCTCCAAAGTATCAAGATGACAAAAGGTGATATAGTTGCTACCTTCTTTATGAAGATGTCAGAGATCAGAGATCAACTAGGTGCCATTGGAGAAGTCATATTTGACAGAGAACTTGTTTTGTCCACTCTCAACAATCTTCCAAAACATTGGGAACTATTTCTTCAAAGTATCAGTTGAAGGGAAAAACTACCCACTTTTGATCGACCATGGACATACTGTACCTAAGAAGAAATTAGACTTAGAAATAGAGGAGTGGAAGACTCCCTTGATGACAACCATGCTATTGCACTTCATACAAAGAAAGGAGGAAGATTCAAAAGAAACTTCAGACAAACATTCAGAGATGAGAAGACTCCATCAACTCCGGGTTATGATAAGAGAAGAGATATAACAGAGATCCAATGATTCAGATGTGACAAATATGGACACTATGCAAGAAATTGTCTAACCAGGAAGAAAGGAAGACAATATGCTTCCACCGCTGACATTGATCTAGATCCACCTCAAAAGGATGAAGATAAGAGAGATGAGGATTACTTCCTCTAAACCAAATACAAGATTGAGCATGACTGTAGACCCGGGTGAATTGTTTGATTTAATCATTAAAAAAAACAAAAAACTATAGTTGATTGCATTCTTGATAGTGAAGGGTATTATCCCTAGTGTGGGAGCCCTCATGACTTGGACCATTATCCCTAGTATGAGAGTCCAACCTTTATTGATTGATTATTATGCTAGAAGTCATAAAATACTGAAGAGTCAGTAGAGCACCTGAGAAGACATAAAATTTCTAGCAAACAAGAAAAAGAAGATATCTACCCTTCAGACTTCAGAGGGAGTCAAACAAATTGAGAAGAAGGAAGAGACATTACCTTCTTCCCTTCAGCAGTTCATAGGGAGACAATAATCATTCTAGTTTATCCAGCTGATATCCCCAAGATATTGTAGTAGGACATAAAAGGCCTGTCCAGGCTCAACAAACTCTGCAAGGGGCAGAGGGACTTGCAGCTAATGGAAGTGTCGAGAAATATGAAGCGAGATTTGTGGCTAGAAGATTCCCACAAACAAAGAGAGTTGTCTATGATGAGACACTTGATCCAGTAAACCCGATGCACTTCCATTCGTACTATCATCCATGAGTTGGAAACTACTTCAGATGGATGGATACCAGATGAGTTTGGGTTTCAGCAAGAGTACTGATCCAAACCTATATTATTACATTGTTGGTGACGAGAATTTGATTTTGATGACCTATCAGGAAGCCTTGTTATTAGATACAAGCAAGCCTTGACTTTTGATTTCGAGATGAAGGATCTGGGTATGATGCACAACTTCTTGGGACAAGAAGTATGGTAGAGGAATGATGAGATGTTTCCTGAGTCAAGGAAAATTTACAGTGGGGATATTAAAGAAGTTCAGTATGACTGAATACAAATCCACGACTACACCGATGGTGATGAATTTGAAGAAAATAAATGATGATTTAGACGAGATTGATCCACAACTGATTTTATCACCAATGTATCAGTTAACACCAGACCTGATATATGCTATGCAGTAAATGTGCTTAAGCCAGCTCATGAGTCAACTGAGACAGATTCACTGGACAGTAGCAAAGCATGTATTGAGATACCTACGAAGCACAACTGGATATGACCTTAGATATGCCTCTAGTGTAGACTTGAGCTTGTTGGGATATGCCGATGCAGATTGGGTAGGAAATACAGTGGACCAGAAGAGCACATTCGATTGTTGTTTTACCTTGGGGTTTGCCATGGTTTCTTGGTGCAGCGGGAAACAAAGCTCTGTGGTCTTGAGTACTACAGAAGCAGAGTATATAGCATTGAGTGTGGCAGTCCGCGAAGCAGTGTGGCTTTGCAAGCTTCTGACAAATTGATTTGATCATGAGATGGATCCTATTATTGTTCATTGTGATAACCAGAGTTGTGTAAAGCCCTCTGAGAACCCTGTGTTTCATGATAGACTGAAACACGTTGAGATAAAATATCATTATATCAGAGACATGGTGCAGAGGAAAGCAGTACATGTGCAGTACTCTCCTACACATGAGAAGATTGCAGATATCTTCTCCAAACCGCTTGCCAAGACGAAGTTCGAGTACTTCCGTGAGAGACTTGGCTTGGTGAAGATTACTTGTCTAACTGAGAGGGAGTGTTGTTGATCATTGCCAAGACAAAGTTCGAGTACTGTCGTGAGAGACTTGGCCTGGTGAAGAAAACCTCCCTAGCTGAGAGGGAGTATTGATGATTACAGCCAAGACGAAGTTTGAGTACTTCCGTGAGAGACTTGGATTGATGGGGAATGCCTCCTTAGCTGAGAGGGAGTGTTGATGATTACAGATGCGTGAGACATCCTCCAGGACACAGATTGAGTGAGTCAGCCTGAGAGAGATCCCATGAGTTGGGTGTGCCCATGAGATGGGTGTGTTGTTCCTCTCTGAGATGGAGAAGGAACGTTGTGTGCCCCTGTGCGGGGTGAGGAAGCCCATGAGTTGGGTGTGCCCATGAGATGGGTGTGTGGTTCCTCTCTGAGACGTAGATGGAACGTTGTGTGGCCCTGTGTGGGGTGAGGAAGCCCATGAGTTGGTTGTGTCGTTCTCTCTGAGATGAAGAAGGAACGTTGTGTGCCCCTGTGCGGGGTGAGGAAGCCCATGAGATGGGTGTGTGGTTCCTCTCTGAGACGAAGATGGAACGTTGTGTGCCCCTGTGTGGGGTGAGGAAGTCCATGAGTTGGTTGTGTCGTTCTCTCTGAGATGAAGATGAAGCGATGTATTGGTGTCCTTTGTGCAGAGAGTTGAGATGATGTGGTACTGAAATGATGCAACAAACTCAAATGCCTCAAATACTAAATGACACTCACCATGATACCTGGCTTGTACCTCATGGAGAAAGACCCAATGTCTTCCAGAAACCAGTTGATGTGGTGGATACCATCGTGATGAACTTGGAACTTTGGTGGTGAGGTGGGTCTCTGTTTGTGCAAGTGGACACTACTGGTCAAGTTGTCTCTCAGTACTTCATGTCTGCAACCTGAGGGTCTCGAGACATCATTTGCTTAGTTATCCCTAGGAATTGGGGATAACAACCCCTAGACTGGGGGGGTAACAGTAACCAATGTATATATGAGTATAAATTTGTCCGAAACTTATAATAAAATTCATAGGAAATGTAGATGGCTCTTCCAAGTTATTGTGCCTCGACAAATATAAACCGGAGGAAGATGTCATTAGTAGTCTTCTCTACTATCCTTGATTTCAAATGATCAAAAAACTACAAGGTTTAAAAATCAGCTTTGAAACAATTTTGCATTTCTATTATTGCACACAAAGGTGAACGAATAGGCTATTGTCCCTGAACCTAAGTTGCACGAAACGAGGAAACGTTTATAAGTTTCCGAAACTAGGACAGTACGAAACATACCTTCAAAAAATGGAAACGTCGGGGGAAATGCCGGGGGAAACGCCATATATATAAAAATAAAAAATAAAATATATATATGTTTTTTTTTAAAATAAAACATTATATTGCAAGAAAAACATAATGATACACATAAATGACATTTTAGAAGGAAAACCATATCCATATTAACTCCCATAGATGATCAATATCATTCATTACATGATGCAAGTAGCAAAATCCAAAATTAGCCTTTATATATGAGGCTTTACATCCAAAATCAACCTTTATAAATGAGGTTGTATGTACTGAAAATGAAAGAAAACATGAGCTAAAGGAAACTGCAATTACATATCCTAATACATCTCATACTGATCTTCATTCTCATCATAAAAAATAGAACAAGATGCATGTTCAGCAGAACTAGAGCCTCGATGGGAAGAAGAGACAATTCCACTTCCACTTGCATCATCAACAATATCAGGAGTAGCAAGAGAGAGCTCTAAGTCTGTTTTTTCTGCATCCACATCCCACTCTTTATGAGGCCCACTTGTATATTCTTCACCCTTACGAGACACAAGGTGGAGGTTTGAATGCACATATACAAGATCCTCAACCTTCTGCGATCCCAACCTGTTGCGCTTCACGGAAGAATGAAACCAAAGGTGCTCCAATTCCTTTTTGCTGATGAAGAGTTTGACA
>WSFP011481010.1:0-16179 GCA_009831015.1 Picea engelmannii | reverse complement strand
GCTAGAATGGTGGCAGCTTATCTCTGAGAAGAGATGTGATGGCTACTCGCATTCGCAAGAAGATGGTTACAATGAGGCTCTGGAGGCATTTTTACAATAATCGGGAATGCCAAAAATCCTAGACATCCAAAAACCTAACCCTAGGAGATGAAGCGCCAAAAGTCATGTGGGCCCCGTTTGGGTAAGTTGGTGCATCAACTTCCCAGGGTCGTAACTTTTGCATACGATCTCCGTTTAGGCGTGTGATAGCTCGTTGGAAAGGTATCGTCGAGGAGATTCAGTTTGGGGGCTCAATCATGCCTTTAGCTATCATTTAGAACCTTGATCTCGAAAAAACTTCATTTAGGCCCTCAAAATGGCCCCGGAAGTGAAAACCTGCTAAAAATAGTAAATGGCCAAAATGGCCAGAAAACTGTTTTGATCCATTTGGAAAAGGTGGGTGGCCCCCGATATCCACCTGGATCAACATATGACCCAGTTGGCGTGTCATGCTTTATATAGGACTAGCAGGTCAGACCAACAGTTTAGAGGTATGTTAGATAGTGACATGAGGATCTTGATCGTGACATGGTGTGTCTTTCCTATATGTTACCTTAAATGCTTGACTCATATCATATATTTTAGCAGGAGGGTGTCGTACAATGGAAGGTGGAACTTCCACACAACTTCCTTTTCCTTCACCTCGAAAGTGATATAATTTATTACACAACAAAAATCGAAGTTTGGACCACAAATTTGATGTCTGCCCCGACAACATCGAATATACTACAAGTCCCAATCCCGCTTGTCCTTACGGATGGTTACTGCAAAAAACAATGCCAATTCAATTGCTTAAATGGCACGTAATGAGTAGGAGTCGGTAGTACTTGGAATACACTGGAAAATCCATTAATTGTGTAATTAATTTTATACATTGAATGACGTGAAGCCTGCAATAACACTTCAAAGATATTAGCCAATCAAATTTTAGAAAAAAATGTTTTTTCGTTATTTAAAAAATACATATATTATTTTCCTATGTTATACATTGGATATAGCACAGAAATTTAAAGTCAACAATAAACTAATACATAGTCAAAGGGAAACTCATCGCTATAGTCCCAAGCCTTTGGTAGGGACTAATAAGCATAACTCTTTTGAATATTATCATTGGCAATGTTTGATGGAATGCTGACTTTAAGTAGCAATATGATGTGATGGTTAATTTAATGGGTTTAAGTTATTAGTCCCTGTCGTAGGCATAGAGGGACTATAGCGATCGATAAATCGTTGACCTAGCATTAGCTTGTGCATTGACCAAAAATATTTTCCTATTGTCTATTGTTGGAACAAGGAAAGTGAAAACATCAATTTTTATATAATGAAAAGTATCATGCTTGTCAAGATCTGATTGGACAAAGGATTGGAGGTCTTATTGCCGCCTTCGCTATTCCCAATGTAAAATATGTTTGCATTTCCAAAGTATTTGGTAGTATATGGTCATTTTTGAATCATAAATTTTGTTATGCATTCGTCGAGCGTGGATTAACACTACCATTAATTCAAATGTTTGTTTTAGCATTTTATGCTAGGTAAATTTATGGCAATGTTTGATATGGTGGCATATCCAAAGTATGGCTTTGCAATACATTCTCTGGTGTTCGAACTATTGTTACAAAAAATATATGAATTTATTTGGGATACGTCAGAGACCTGCCACATTGAATTGTTTTCTTAAATGTTTATAGTGCATTTCTGACAGGCTTAAATATTTACCTAACAGGCTTGGTAGTGTTGAATGGTTACTTAACAGGCTTGTTACAAGACATTTTCTTTCGTTTTTTAAATTTATATGCTCCAGGGGCATTACTAGTTCACTGATCCATGCTTGTTTTTTTCATGGCACTGATTTCTTATTTGCATGTTCTTGTTGTTCATGCTTGCCTGTTCATGTTGTTGCAGTTTGCATGTTTGGGTTTCTGCAGTCGATATTGGAAGAGCCTCATTCCTGGGGGGGTGGTTGTTGCTTGTTCCTTTCTTCACTGTATGTTGTTTATTGTTTCTTGATTCGACTTTGCAGGGTTCTAGTCCTGCACCTGCACTTGGGCCTTTTGGTGTTTTTTGGCTGGGTTCTTATTTGGTGATTTTTCTTGTTTTCCCAGGGTTTGCAATGTTGGGATGTTGCATCTGCACTTGGATCTATGGTTACATTTTTTTGCACTTCGGTTTGCATAGAATACTATTAAGATAAAATAACAAACTAAAGAATTGCAAGCGATGTAAATTGCATCTATTACGCGTTGAAATAGAGTTTGTCAGCCTGGAAATATATTTCATAGTTGCCGATACGTTTTCCATGGATTCTGTGTTACTATGGTTTCATAGTTATGAGAGTGCCTTTTTCTATGTGGGAGATATAGTTGTTCTCTGCCTTTTACTTTCCTGTTGTAAACTGCATTTGACTCTAGTTTGTTGTGTTTTTGTGGTCATTCCGAGCGACCGTCGTTCGGTTGCGTACTTAGCCATTTTTATGGACATGGCTTCGCGAATAGGTTCTATCGAACTATGACAGATCATGTTCGGTGTATACATTAGCTTTGCCAAATTAGTTTTCTTTAAAAGAAGGCCTCCTGGACAGAAGAGAATGCAATTTATGAAATTATTGGTTTCCTAGACAACATAGGTTAATTGTAACACACCCACTACCTCTAATCAAAAAATTTCGGTCTTCCTCAAGGAGCAGAACCCCCGAAGTCCTACGGGGTCTAATGCAGGCTAGTTCTCCCCTGTTCACCTCCCTGTGATCGTGGGTTAGGACCACAAGCCAAACCAACTAGGCGCCTTTTTGTGTTTCGCGACTAAGCGATACCATGGGGTCCAATCTTGAAGGTAGGGTGGCGAGAGGTTTTCCGAATGAAATCCTGACCGTAGATCTGGGCGCACAGATTTTTGGTTGTCAAGATCTACCCGCCGCTTAACGACCAACACTAGCTCCCTTTCTTTAGTCCTTAGTTCGATAGGACCACATACATGCCTAAATGCAAGTGCCTCTTACAACTCGCGACCTCGCGGGTCGTGAGTCGAAGTCCCTCAAATTTCCTTCACAAATCGTCGATACCCGAGATCACGAAATGCGTATAGCTCCCTTCTGTCAGTGTCCTCTGCTCGTGACCGCCAGCTAGGCTAAAATTTAGCTCCTCTTCGCTACTCGCCGCTTCGGGAATTCAACAGTTGAACTCTCGTACCTCCCGTATGCGATCCTCCAAGACTTGAAAGTCAGCGAAGGTTGACCTCCCCTTCGCGTTGCTCGCAACTTCATAAGTTCAAGGGTTGAGCTCTCGTGCTCGGCTCTCGGCACCTCGCTACTCGCAACTTGGAGTACCCAACCTTTGGGATCTTACCTTGCGAGCCTCCGAGTTCACGAGATCCCTTGGATCTCTCGACACACATCCTCAACTATGGACGGCTCAGATCCTCTCGTGGCTTCGCCACTCGTGACTTAGAGCGTCCAACTTTTGGACTTCTACCCAGCAAGCCCCGAGCTCACGAGATCTTCGGATCTCCACCACCTGTCCTCCTTGGATGGACGGCTATGATCCTCTCGTGGCCTCGCCGCTCGCGACTTAAAGCGTCCAACTTTCGGACTTCTACCCAGCGAGCCTCGAGCTCACGAGATCTTCGAATCTCCGCCACCTGTCCTCCTCAGATGGACGACTATGATCCTCTCGTGGCCTCGTCGCTCGCGACTTAAAGCATCCAACTTTTGGACTTCTACCCAGCGAGCCTCGAGCTCACGAGATCTTCGGATCTCTGCCACCTATCCTCCTCGGATGGACGGCTATGATCCTCTTGTGGCCTCGCCGATCGCGACTTAAAGCGTCCAACTTTTGGACTTCTACCCCGCGAACCTCCGAGTTCACGAGATCTTAACCCTCGTCTATCTCCCTATAGATCTAACAACTGTCGGGTTTCCTAGCTAAGATCTGACGGTTCAGGTCTGTCCCGATGCTGTGCTCTGTCCTACTGCTCTTTGGACGTGGAAAAACCAACGGTCCAGATGTTCTCATGGGGCTTGGGGATCTACGACTCAGATCTCCTTGCTATTCTCGAAGATGGAAGAAAAAGGATTAAGGCAACTAACGCCCTCATTCATTCCTTCGATTTAACGATCGTAAATGTCTGCAGACTCTCCGACAAGGTCTCGTCTGTTGATCCATATTGATCCCTACATTGTTACTGTGGGATTTAAGAGGGTCGTTCCTTTTTATACAGAGTTGTTAAGATTTGTGCATCCCAGTCCCTTTTCTGGGTTCCTTACGAACCTTTCTAAGGAGGAAGTCTCTGTGAAGAGATCTGTACCAGGTATCCCTGAGACAGATAAGGGAAACAACTTCCCGAGAATGGGTTGGGAACCTAACTCAGTTCAATCTAGGCATAAATACAATTTCTTCATCCACGCACATCATGCGTGGTTCCCTCTTATATGAGCATATATCTATTCATTCTCATCAAACATTGCACAGACATTATTACACAGAAATCATTCATAATTTGACAGTTCTATGAGCATATATATGTATATACCAGTCTATGAATTTTGAGATGCAATATATACATAAAACACTTATCAGAAATAACACCCGAGATGGGTGCGACTACTGAGAGGGGTGCTCGTTTCCACCCAACCGTAGGCTCGGCGACTCCCAAAGGATTTACCACTAGCCACCCCCAAGCTGAGACCACGATGCTCTGAGACTGCGTCTCTCTGTCTGCCAGTGACCCGGAGCGAAGGTTGCAATCCTTCCTCTATGCTATCACTCACTCTGCGTAAAAACTGACAAAGTTCCCCTCGCGTCTACCCTCTCAATCGTCTCTTCCATACGCCTTATCCTCTCGCAAGGTTGCGTGTGGAACGATTACCCTCGCGCCGATCAGGCCTGACGGCTCTACGAATGGACAGTTCACCATCCCATCCCTCATCAAGCCATCCGCCTACTAGCCTGCGAGGCATTGAATTTCAGGGCCAACGAGCCGCTTTTGGTTCTCCGGGCCAGTGGAGTCCAAATACGGTATTTAATTCTTGGTGGAAGTTAATGCCACTTTTTCAGGAGCCTTCCACCGCCATCGTGGTCTCTTTTCTGCACATCCCCTCTCAGCAGTCTTGCAATAATTAAAATATCATTCACATTCATTGACCTCCTCCTATAGGTCCATTTACATCACATGTTCATACTTATGAGTTTTCCATAGTCCTCGGCCAGTCTAGTTATATTTACAAACTGGGGGAAACAGGGTGTTACATTAATGATCGCGGCTTCTAGGGCTAGTGGGATGAAAATTAGGCTTATTAAGATAAAATAATAGAGTGAATAATTGCAGACAATGTCAATTGCATATGTTACCCTTTGAAGCAGAGTTTGTCGAGCTCAAAATATATTTCATAGCGGTCGATTCTTTTTCCATGGATTCTGTGTTACTACGGTTTCATAGTTATGAAATTTCCTTTTGTTGTGTGGGAGATATAACTCTTCTCTCCCTTTTACTTTCTTGTTGTAAACTGCGTTTGACTCTACTTTCTCGTGCTTATGTTTTCATTCCAAGCGACTACAGTTCAGTTGCATCCTATGGCAGGTCGTGTGTGGTCTATACATTAGCTTTCCCGAATTAGTTTTCTTTAAAAAAAAACCTCCTAGATAGAAGAGAATGCAATTTATGAAGTTATAGATTTCCAGAATAGCATAGGTTAATGATCGTGGGTTCTCGGGGTGGCAGGCTGAAAATTGGGCTTCTATTCTTCCGTGCCCTGCAAATAGCATGGAGAGTTTCGCGATCATTCCTACTGGTCGTCGTTCGGTTTCATACTTAGCCATTTTTATGGACGTAGCTTGGCGGATAGGTGGTATCGAACTATGGTGTATACATTAGCATTTCTGAATTAGTTTTCTTTAAAGGAAGGGCTCCTCGACAGAAGACATTGAAATTTATCAAATTATAGGTTTCCTGGACAACATAAATTAAACATAGGAAATATGTAATTTTGTAAAGTAGATATATAAAGCATGTACAAATCCCCCGTCCCATACTTAGCCAGTTTTTGCATCGCGGGTTCTCAGGGTGGGTGGCTAAAAATTGAGAATCGAAGAGTTCCCTGATATACAAATTGACCATCGGACTTGCAGACTATTTGAATTTGAAGGCCGTCATGTCCAAAAAAATTAGCATTGTCGAAATAGTTTACTTTACGTACGTCATTTTACATACCCTAGTAGACAAAAAAACACACAAAAAAAATAGTAAGCATTTTTTGGATCACGGGTTCTCGGGTTGGCAGGCTCTAACTTTGCCCACTATTGTTCTGTGTCCTACAAATAGCACAGATAGTTCTGCGATATACAAATAGGCAATCATATTTGTGGACTATTTGAATTTCAAGGGCTCATGTGCAAAAAAAATAGCATTCTCGAATTACTTTTCTTTACGTACGTTCTACATACGCTCGTCGACAAAAACTGAAAAATATTAGTAACATCTGTTACATAGGGATCCATCCCTGCTACATTCAGTGCTTCCCAATACACATTAAATATGCTTTCAAAAGTCAGAATCGACCAGACAGGTTCGAAAAGATGGGCTTTAATAACTGGAAAGTTCGAGGACATTTCCCATTAAAATAAATAGAGAGGCTAATATTCAACCCTTCCTTGTTTTTTATTTTGAACAGGCAAGGAAAGCTGAAGACTCAAACACAACGTAGTTCCACGGTTATTAGATACTCAATTCACATTCTCACTATGGCTTCTGTCAATGAGTCGTCCATCATATATGACCTTCCTTCTAGGTTGTCAGATGTTTTTTCCCCTTTACTCAAATAATAAAAATGTCATTGAATTTAAAGAACATTGAGTACTAAAGTGCCTTACCTATGAAAGCGCCTTTTTGCCAGCATTTTGAATTTGCGATTTTTTTTTTTCTTAGCTTCTGCAGTTTTAGTTTTCTTAAAAGCTTTAGCATAGTTTACGAAGGTGTCACCCACAGAGGGTTTGACGTCATGTCCCTCTTTAATATTGTGCATTTCGAAATGATGGGCTTTAATAACTAAAAATATTGAGGACATTTCCCATTAAAATGAATAGACAGGCGAATATTATGGGATCTAGAATTTCTTTTTGCCTGCATTTTAAAGTTGCAAAAATAGTTTTTTTTTTTTTCTCTACAGTTTTAGTTTTCTTAAAAGCTTCAGCATAGTTCACGAACGTGTCGCTCATAGAGTCCTTCACGTCATGTCCCTCTTTAATATTGTGCATTTTGAAATGATGGGCTTTAATAACTGGAAATCTTGAGGACATCTTCCATTAAAATGAATAGACAACCGAATATTATGGGATCTGGTAATTTCTTTTTGCCTGCATTTTGAATTGGCGAAAATACTTTTTATTTTGTTTTTTTTGCTTGTGCAATTTTAGTTTTGTTAAAAGCTTCAACATATTTCAAGAACATGTGACCTACATAGGCCTTCACGTCATGTCCCTCTTTAATATTTTGCATATCTTAGATGTCAAATTTGAGAATCTGCTCGGATATGGGAATTTTAATACGTGTTGCTAGTCACTATTCAGTGTACATATTCAAAAAGATTGGCATTAATAACTGAAAATATCGAGAACATCTGTCATTAAAAGGAATCAACACAAAATGTACGGAATACCCTCCAACCTTGCTTTTAAATACTTATTGCCATTTCTCTCTATCATCAAAGAGTTGCACTTTAGGGTGTCTTCGTTCTAATGTTCTTGTTCATGGCCATGTAAGACAACTTAGAGATGCAATCGAGGGGCAGATGAAAGAAGAGAGACTGGTTTTATGTGACGTGATCTTTGAGTTAAAAAAAATTCTGTTATACAAGAGAAACTCAGAGAGGACGAAAAAAAAAGAACAAGTATGTTTGGTGTTCTCCCTGTGTTCGATGCTTTGGTTGGTTGAAAAGGTTGCCTGGAAATTTGTTTGTTGAAATTCTTTTTTTTATTGCTGGGAATTGTAATGGATTTTTAGGTCACCTACAAGATAGTTCTTCGTCTAAGTATATAGCTTCTTCCAACAACACATATTTGGCCACTGTATCGAATTATAGAGATCGCACAACTATTTGTCTTCCTTAGAGGTTGGTAACATAATCTGTATGGGTGGATAAAACGATATATTATCACTACAAGAGTTTCTATTTCATAATTTGATGACTTGCATGTGGCTCTGGTAGCCGACTTGACAAAAATCCATGTTCTTTGTCAAAGTTTGTTCGGTTTCCTATGGATGTAGTTGTAGAGTCCACATATTAGGCGTCACCTCTGAACATTCCAGACCTTTTCGTGGTCCGCCATACCTCGCCTGCTATGAGGAAAGATATATTTTGATGCATTCTGCAGCATTTGATGCACTTGCCACACCTCAGCTACCCGAAGAATTTATGTACCTCAACAGATTTGGATTTTGCATCTGGGTTGGACATTTCTTCCAATTTATTGTAATAAAGCAAAGAAGATCCACATACAAATCCTCAGGCAAGCTTCTCAACCAAACAGACAATCGAATACAGGGAGAATACCAGTCACTATATACTTGAATTTTTTTTCCCTGCCTTAACTGTTGTGACATAAAACGACTCTGTTCACTTTGAAATCAGCCTGAATCGCATTTCTAAGTTGTCTTGGATGTGAATGCTCAGGAACATTGCAAAGAAAACACCTTAAACCCCAACTTTTCAACGGCAGAAGGAAATTAATACTTGACAAAGAATGGAATGTTGAATAAGCAGCCATTGCAAGCAGGCCATATCTAGAAGAAACAAGGTATTCAAAAAACTGGGATAGATGTACTTCACAGCACCGATTAAGTACAAAACCCAAAATTGATATTCAACTCATTTTTTACGAATAAAGAGTTTGAACGTCAAGAAAAGTGTAAAGAAGCTTCATCAATGTACATATCTTTAATTGGTTGATGGCAGACGAAATCGCAATCGCTGTTGCAAATAGCCTCAACTGTATTTTGTAACACATCTTATTTGAATATAGAATAATTTTGGTTTATTTCTTAATAGTATTTTCCAATTTCTGGTATTTTTTTTAATTGTATTTTGTACCTTCTTCCCCTGTGTTGTTAAACATGAAGGAAAATCTTTTCTTTGTGTTGCTCACTACTTCAATCTAAATAAAACCTGGTGTGTTCTTTCTTTACATTTTACATTTAAAAATACTTTTTCATAGGCCATACTTATGTGGCGTCGACTCTATATTTAAAGAAATAAATTGGAGGACTTGTTCTTCTCCCATTCTTCGGGTTCTGTAAATAGAATGAATTCATGAGTTACAACAAGGAAATTGAATTGTTGATGCAATGTTCCTGTGAAGTATGTTGGATAAATTGCAACTTGTTCTATTTGATAATATCCGTGTATATATACTAATATCAGTACTATTGGAAAAAATACAGAAAACTTCCTCTTCGGCAAAGCTTAGGAAATTATGTTTGGTTTTGCGGTATTAAACAAATATGTCCAGTGTTACGTCATATACATCTTGCAGCCTAGGAATTTCGTAGTTTGTAATTTATGCTTTAATTACTTAAAGTCACAACAAATTTTGATTGCCTTTAATTTAATTTAGATATTGATTTTTATGGAGAGTCGTCGTTTATTGATGTCATTGCAATGAATAGAAGATGAATAGATGATAAGGAATTTATGTCGTTGAGACCACAATGTGAATTCATGTTTCTTGTTGCGCTATGTACATCTTGCAGTCAAAATTTTCCTGGTTTCAACGAAATTTGCGAGCCGAAGAGCATCTTGCAAATTGGGAGATCGTTTTCATTTGAAACATAAAAAATCCATTAATATATATTAGTATGAATACTATTCAGATTAATAATAAAAATTTCTCCATTGATATATACTAGTATGAATACTATTGAAATAGATATCAAAACTTCGTCTTGGCCAATACTTAGCTAGTTATCTGGACACCAGGCCCCGGGTTCACGGTATCCAACACCTATGTCCCTTGTTTCTTCATATACATGTTGCAGGAAAATAACTTCATTGATGTGCACTTAATTCTTTTACTAGTGAGAAGCCAGCAGAGGTTCGAAAACATTGCCATTAATAAACGGAAAAAAAAAAGGTTTTCCCGACTCTCATATACTTATCTCTTTTCCCATTTTTCTTTTCCCATTCATTATGGCTTTCTGGTTTTATACTTAGTCGTCTTTCTATGTAAGGTGAGATGACATCTCTTCATCTCCATCTCTATCCTCGCAAGACGTATCCGACCGACTGTTGTTCCATTCCATACTTAGCCAATTTTATGCCCGTCGTTGCGGGACCGATGCTTGCGAGCCCGACTGCTTATTGTTCCGCTATATACACCTTGCACTGAAAACATCTGTGATCTACAATTCTACCGTGGGTTCCTTGTATACATTAACTTCGTTCAAAGTATTTGTTGCTGATATGCATACCTAGCAACTTCGCGTCCTTCCTGACATACATCAACACTAGTCTTACCAGTGACAAGTGGACACAGTGGTACGAAAGATACTTCCGTGATCTGCAATTCATGCCTCAACATATCCATCTATATCCTTGCACGATGGATCCAATCGACCATTGTTCCTTTTCATACTTAGCCAATTTTATGCCTGCCGCTGCGAGGATGTCACTTGTGAAACGAGTTTCTTATCGTTCCGCTATATACATCTTGCACTCAAAACATCTGTGATCTACAATTCCACTGTGGGTTCCTTGTATACATTAAGTTCGTTCAAAGTATTTGTTGTTGCTTTCCATCCCCAACAACTTCACATCCTTCCTCATATACATCAACAATGCTCTTACTAGTGGCAAGTGGACACAATGGTACGAAAGATACTTCCATGATCTGCACTTTATGCATTCACTGGTGAGAACTCAACAGGCATTCCCAAGCATTTGCATTAATAAGAAAACACTAGATGTTCTTCTGCAAGATACTTGGTTATTTTTCCCTTCTCTTCTTCCCGTGTATTATCTAGAATTCCACTGCAAACTTCTTCGTCCTTTTTCCCTTATTTTGTTCCTGTGTATTATGGGACTATAAAATATGGACATGATATTTTATAGAACATGTACAAAATATGCATTCCATACCTAGCGACATTTTGGATCGCGAGTTCTTGGTAGGGCGGGCGGGCTCAAAATTGGGCCTCCATTGTTTCATTCCCTACAAATAGCACCTCGAGTGCCGCAATATACAAATTGACAAGCACACCTGCGGACTGGCTAACTCAACATTGCACTGTTATTGTTCTACGTGCTCCAAACAACACTCCCAGTTCTGTAATATAGAAATTGACAGATGGAGTGTAGGACCGGCAGGGTGGAGATTGCCATTGTTTATGGATGCTAATCCCTATGAAGTATCTAACAGTATCTAAAAAATTATTTTAGTTTTTATGTTTTCCCTGTATAACAGTATCTGAAAAATTGTTTTGAATACTAAAATAGCTCTTAGTAGTGACAACTAGACACAAAGTTACGAATCAGTTGGGATTGCACTCTCTGCAATATACAAATTGACTACCGAATTTCGACATCGTCCACTCTTCCATGTTACAGATTATGCATTCCAATGTTTAGAGTGATACAATTAGAAGGTTCGTGCCTCGCCTCCTTTGCAGACACTTTCTTAGCCTGTTTTGGATCCTCCTGTTTCCCATTCACGAAATATGCAGCTCCAGCATTGGCGGGTTGACATATGTTTATCTCCATCTATATAATCAGACAACAAATCCGACTAACCATTGTTGCTTTCAATGCTTTCGATGTTTTTCCATTATATACATATTCCACTCTAAATTTTCGTGATCTACAATTCCACTGCTAACTACTCCGTTCTTTTTCCCTTTTTTTTCTTCCCATGTATTATGGGACTATAAAGTATGCACATGATATCTTATAGAGCATGTACTATTTCCCATCATATTTTATAGAGCATGTACAAATTCTGCATTTGATATCTAGCGACATTTTGGATCGCGGGTTCTCGGGCGGGTAGGCTCAAACTTGGACCTCCATTGCTCGGTGGCCTACAAATTGCACCCACAGTTCTGCAATATACAAATTGACAAGAGAACCTGCGGAGTGGTTGACTCAACATTACACTTCCATTGTTTCATGTCCTCCAAACAACGCTTGCAGTTCCGCGATATACAAATTGACACACGGAATGCAGGACTGGCGGGGTGGAGATTGCCATTGTTTACAGATGATAGTCCCTATGAACTATCTAATAGTATCTAAAAATTTATTTTGAATACTAAATTATCTCTTAGAACTGACAACTGGACACAGAGGTACGAAACAATTGGGATTGCACTCTCCGCAATATACAAATTGACTACTGGATTCCAACATCGTCCGCTCTTCCATGTTACAGATTATGCATGCAAATGTTCAGAGCGATACAATTAGAAGGCTCGGACCTCACCTCCTTTGCAGACACCTTCTCAACCTGTTTTGGATTCTCCTTTTGTCGGGTTCACGAAATCTACAATTCCAGCATGGTCACTCTACCACTGCTCACAAATGTTTCAAAGTATCTCTCGTTGCCTTCCATCCCCACTAACTTCCCGTGCTTCCGGTTGTCCTACCATATCCTCTTCGCTGTTACACGTATTTCACTCAAAAAGTTCTGAGACATACAATTTGACCCTCACGCCCTCACCCTCAACGCTTGTACGTTGCAACCCTGTTTTGTAGTTGTCTTTTGTCCCCTGCCCGCAACCTCCGTAGTTTCTTACTATGCGATTAGAAACCTTTCATGCTAACAGTTGACCATGCTAAGGGAAAGATAAAACATTATGCTTGGGTTAGGGGGGAGTGTTGAATAATCTAGTTGAAGCATATTCATTATGGCATGGGATCACCATAGCTAGAACATTAGGAATTGATGAATTAATGGTCTTTGGGGACTCAATGATCATTATTAGGGTAGTCATAAACCAATATGATCCTAAAGGGATCAAGCTTCAAGGTAACATTGAGACAATTAGGTATAATGAAGTGGGTGTATGAGAAATATATGCCACCTCACTAAAACTTAGAGTACTCATGGAAAATGGGGATTTTTCCCAAGCAAGTATCCCCTAACTTTATCAATGTCCATGGGTTGTGTTATAATTCAAACCATCCAACCAAGGTTCATCAATGCTTTTCAAATCCAACGAGTGCTACACAAGGCCACACAAGCAAAGCGGGTGGTGGTGAGACCATAAGAGAAAGCAAGCCCCTGTGCTCATTTAATCCTAAGGGCTCTGCATGTGGCATATCAATGCAAAGTTTGAGGTGGGTTAATCAATTTGGGACTATATTAGTAGGGGCATCTTCAAATGTATTCTTAGTAGAGTTAGGCTAATGGAGTGGGGGTTCAATTTATTGGGTTGTGGATTTCTATATGCGTATAGGATTATGGAACAAGGGTGCTTTGGTTCGTAATGGTGTTAATCAATAGACGACACGAGAGGATGGAATTTCAGGGTCACTCTAGTGTCTCGCTACAAGTAACTCGATAGCAAAATTTGTTAGAGATTGTTGGTCCACTACTTTGCAATATGGTAGCTTTGGTATTTAGTTTCAAAGAAATCAGGGAGCTCTCCTTTCATCAACCTCATGGCTCAGGGAGCAATATGTTGGATCTCTATTCCCATAGCTTGATAAGTTTGTTTGGAAGAACATTTGGACTGTAATGCTAAGCGATGACTTCCATGAGCTCAAGAAGATATTGTGCAAGCATGAGGAGGTTACCCAAGCCAACAATAGTGTTATTTTGGATCTTTCCTCCAAGGTAGTGTAATTGGAGCACTACTATGAAACTCAAAGTGTTAATAATATGAGCCTTCTCCTCACACAAAAGTACCAAATTGATACATTGGAAGCAAAATGTGGCAAGTTGTGTGTATTAGTTACATCACATCGAATGAAGAACCTCTCCTTGGCATCAAATAACCAAGGAACCCAAAGCTTTATTCATGAAGGAGAAATGAGGAAGAGACAACCTTTCAAAATAAGGTATTAATGGAAATTGAAAGCACAAGCATCCAATACACTTGTGAGGAGCAAGAAGATTGAAGAAATGTGCAAGTTTAAAATAGTGTGATTTTTTTTAGAATTAAATGTATTTTGGGTTAGTTTTTAATATTTTAATACAAATTCGGTTAAAAACACATATTTTTCTTTTAAATTTAGAAAATTTCATTAAAAATTATACAACGAAATAAAAATAGTATGCTATACAATTTTAAAATCACCTATTCTAATTATTTACCATTAAATTAAAATATATTTTAAAAAATCTAACAATATTGTGTATATAAACACTTCATATTTAAAAAATGATGCCCATAATAATATTTAAAGATAAAATATAAGATAAATTTATATCATAATTATTAATTTATTATTACAGAATTTTCATCATTAACCTTTTCATTCTATGATTCAAATCAAAACCAATATGCATTTATCAATAAAATTGACAACTATGATATAGAATATGTACCTATAGTCACACCTAACCACAACCCTAATTATCATACACCCTACTTATTACACTATCATACAAATTACAAAAAATGCATTTGACGTTGCACTTCTTACCCATGTTCAATACCTAATACAAACCTCAAGTCAATCATTAGTCTTTTAAACAAAAATCCTTGTACATCATTTGACTTGTTATAATCCAAGTGTCTTTTATCAGATGTATATAGGTATTGTTTAAGTGTTCTACGAAATGATTTTTTTTTTTTTGTTAGAATTCAATGATATAAATTTATATGAAATCATAATTTTTTGTTATTTAAAATTCATTTGTGAATGTAAAAATAGATTCAATATGTTGAAAAACTCTTGTGGTATTTAGATTAAACATAGATAATCACTCAAATCTACGAATCTAACAATTTCTCATCAAATTTCAAATAAATGTCCCCGAAAAAAATCACCAAAAAAAAATCATTTCATAAAACGTTTAAACTACAACAATGTACATATACCTTACTTTCAAACCTAGGTTTGAAGCCCAATCACAAGTGCCAAGCCTAAAGCCAAGATCACATGGAAGAACATGACGAAAGGTATTTCTTGCAAAAATAAGGGCTCACCCATCATATCCACGTGCATATGACCAGACCCTACCACTTCGACCAAATCAAGCCATGTGCATATGACCAGGCCCTACCACTTCGACCAAATCAAGCCATGTGCATATGACTAGACCCTACCACTTTGAACGAATCAAGCCACGAGTCAAGACCAAGTATAAGCCCCCGAAGCTCATGGTTCAAACCAAGCCCCTAAGCATGTGCGCTCATGATGTGATCTAAATGTTTGGTGTATCATGAGTGGGAGACTATTGACACAAGATCGATTATCACGGGATTTGTCCCAATATGCTCTAACAATTCTATTTTGCATGAAAAAGTTCTTATGCCCTTGCATTGTGCACCACTAAGTTCCTATGTGAGATTTTTCTAGTTTAAAAATCCATGAGTTTGCTCAATCGCTAGCTGGCCTTCCCACTACCCCTCTCGAACTTCTTGCTAAATCGGATAGTCATGATGACAATACCTTCATGTTTGCTAATAGGGATGCACTACACACTAAGCCATCCTATCTTGAAAACGATTCTATCAACTATATTTATCAAAGGGAACAATGAATAATGGTAGTGGCTTAGTTTACAAGTACATAAGTTTGTTTATGAAACAACATCTCATTCCCCAGCTGAAACCATTATTGATGGGATTACCTTCCCCAGTTGAAACCATTATTGATGGGATTACGTGTCATTCATTGCTATTCAAAATCATTTTAGAGATCAGGTTTAGTGGTTGGTAATACATCCTACTCATCATCAAATATCAAAAATATATATTTTGAAGGGTTTTTTATGAGGTTGAGAGAGATCATGGCTCTACAACTTTGTGATTAATGATAATGTCTCAACTCCATTCAAGGACCAATTTCAAGTGTAAGAATAAAAAACGCATAAGAGACTCAATTACACTTCACTCTTTCCCAGCATGTGCTTAGTCTAGGTATATCCTACTTATGCCTCTTATGATTTATTAAACAAAAAAAGAAATGTCTAAGAAGTTACATAAAAGGAT
>ML880625.1:16280-26450 GCA_009831015.1 Picea engelmannii | reverse complement strand
ATCAAGAATATGGTAGCATATTTGGAGTATATGGCAGGGAATCTCTCTTCCTAAAGTAAATACCTTTTTTTGGGTCATGGTCCATGGAAATTTGTTAACTGTTGAAAACCTCCAAAAGTGAGGAATTGAGGGACCATCCAAATGTGTCCTATGTTGTGAAGAAAATGAAACAATACACCACCTTTTCTTCGACTATCAATTCTCCAAGCAAACTTGGGAACATACATATAGAGAAATTAGAGAAAGGGTCACATTCCTGAGTTCATGGGTTCAAATGTTTTCCGAGTAGAAGCAAAGATACTCAAGAACTTAAAAAAAAAACATTTTCAAACATATTTGGACGAAAATTCCAAATTTGTCTACTGGGATATATGGTTATCATGTAATAAGGTGATTTTCAATCAAATATCTCTCTCCTAATCCAGGGTTACATCTTTGGCATGTATCCTGGTTGTATAAGCCTTCAAATTCAAGGATTAAAAGGTTTATTTTGGTCAGATATGGACCAGGTAGAAAGATCATGGGTTAGTAGTTTTTTCCAATCATGGAAAGTGACCATTCAAAATCATCTACCTCTAAATATACCCAAGTACAAATGGAAAATTAGAATGGGATAGCATGAGTTTGAAAAATGGATATAAGACAAAAAAAATGCATCTTATTCTTTGACGATGCTTCAAAAGGAAACCTGGAGGAAACATAAGTGACGGGGATAATATTTTATCCCAAAGGAATATAAAGAACATCATCTGCATAGGGATTGGGTCAATCAACTAATAATCATGTTGAGACATTGGCATTATATTTGGCAATGAAATTTATTATACATGGGACCTAAATTAATTAACTGTGATCAATGCAAGGAGGTTATTGTTATAGGAGATTTCTAACCTATTACAAAGGTAGTAAGGAATAAATATGTACATGGTCAACATAATATTTTTTGGGATATCCAACAAATACTAAAGGAAGGAAAAAGATTCAAGGAGGTGGAATACTACCATGTCTTAGAATGAAAAAGAAAATTCTAAGGAATAATCACATTTTAGAATTAAAACTCCTATCTTAACTAGAAATCCAAAATTTGATGGGGCCCTCCCCGTTCCACTTTATGAAATTATAATAATTTCAATGTAACTCAACAATCACGTGTTGTTGGTTCAAGGTGTCACCTCGCATGGTGTATTTCTCTTATCATCCCCAACAAACTTCTTATTTGGCACTTGGATGAAGCATGCACATATTTATTATCCATCCCTTTGTTCCATCATTATTGCAGATGGGATATTTTTCTCATGTATTTGTATCTAGGCTCTCATTGCAACTTGGGGTGTTCTCTTTGGCTTATGTAATGGAGTAGATTGTGTGCCGTTCCTTCTTGGTAGTTGTTGGATCCATTTGTGTATAAATCTCTGGTTGTTTGACCTACAATGTTGGGTCTTCTAGGATCAAAAGCTTCCACCCTAGTTTTGGATTTTATCCCTCTTTTTCTTACTCTGAAATTTCTTTTGGAACACTTCTTGGGTTTGGTGGCATATATTTAGGTTGGATTTTGGATCTTTTTTTTAATCTTAGAATGAATTTGTTTCTAGATAGGAGACAATTACTATGTGGCACAACCATAAGCATAATTGTAGTTTCACTAGGTACAAATTACATGAGGTAAAGAGGAAAATGAGAGTTCAAGAGACTCCAATTATGGTTAATAAAAAAATCATTGCTCGTTTGAAATCTTGGAGCTATGTGAAGAGAAGAATTGTGACAGGGAAATTGGGGTAATCGTGGAGGTAGTAAACAACCAAGAAAAAGTAATTCATAAGCTAAGAGAGGAGGAAAAAACTCTCAAACAAAATGTAGCAGAATTGATGGATTTTCAAAATATGGCTCAGAATCAATGCTCAACTCAGTGTGGTCAATAGTAGAGCATGATGGAATCAAAGTGAAAAAGTTTTACCAAAGGCTAGTTATTTGATCAAAACCATGTGGATGATCAACTCAAAATCTCCTAAATAAGTTTTTTTATTCCTTTTAAAATGTCTTTTCTTCTTGGGGATTATGTTAAAATTTACACTTCTAAATATTTTAGAAAAAACATTAGTTTAGCGAATGAATTTCTCTATAGGAAAGATAAAAGATTGTATCAAAATAATTTAATTCAACTATTTTTGAAATATTGATGCATTATATTGTTTTTGAAATATCGATGTATTATACTATTGTCCATTCTGGCTGCAACATTTTGTTAATATCAAATCAATTGTTTTTGGTTTAAAAAAAATATAGCTAAAAGTGTGGGACTCTCCATGAATTTATTAATAGTATTTGAGAGTAAGACTATAACAACATTTTTGAACCTTGATAAATAAGTGATGTTCCTGTTATTGTAGATGCATTCATGAACAAGCTTTTATTTCTCCATTGATGCACATTTTCTGTACTAAGAGGAACTGTTGGCACAGGGGCAGACCCAAGGTTCAACGCTTCAACAACG
Organism: Picea engelmannii; assembly: GCA_009831015.1. Classification (NCBI taxonomy): domain Eukaryota; kingdom Viridiplantae; phylum Streptophyta; class Pinopsida; order Pinales; family Pinaceae; genus Picea; species Picea engelmannii. The sequence goes on along the minus strand of ML880625.1, from coordinate 23,959 downwards.
CACCAAAAAAACCCTAACTACCGGCCCTTCCGGCAACACCTGTGAAGCAGATGAAGTCTCAACTGAGGTAGAGGCAGGGGGGGTTGCAGGACTTAGGTGTCTGCAACCTAGCTGGGACATAGATCTGTGATCACAATACTTAACAGAGCACTTAGCAGTTAACATTCATTAGTCTTTTAACCGTTATTCACATCATAGATTAAAACCCTAATTCTATAACAACGCAAAATTAATCAAGATCTAAGCACATCTAATCGGTTAGCACATAGCATCTGAATAGATCTAACATTCATTCATACACTAAGCACTAAGCATGAATGGATCTACCTATCATGCATCAAGATCATTATAGTAAGAAAGTAAATACATAAACAACATAAACAATATAGCAAAAAGCACATCGACACAGGATATACGTGGTTCACCCCAGTGTGGGGCTACGTCCACCAACTCTTCTTCTATTATTTATTTGTATCCTTCAATATTCTTACATGCACATAGCCACAAAGCCAACTCCGCATAGGACAGGAGATCTGCGTGCACCTCGCCAGATCCTCCTTCCCCGATTTAGGTCAAATCACCGAGCCTTTACACATTCTGTGCACACAACACTACAAAATACTTGCACTTAGCTCTGCAAGCCTTAACACATCCATTCACTAAGCCAAATACCACTCTGATCACATAGATCGAACTTTAGCACTTAGCTTCTGGGCTACTAGGTCTACTTCTTACATTTCCTAGCTACTTATTTATACATTACAAAAAGGGCCTAAACATGGGTAAGACTCATGGACCGACATCCCATACCCGTTACATAAACCCTAAACTCACAAATCCCACAAAAAGGGTTGAGATCACGTGATCTCCACTTCACTCGGTCGCTTCGTCTTCGACCAGCCTGTCGAAGTACCAAAAATGGTCAAACATGACCAAGGTTCTCTCAAAACTTGGTCGAGGACCAAAAGGCCCCCAACACTCACCTATTACTCGTCCTGAGTCACTTTGATCTGGGAAAATCTACTTCGAAGGCCTCGAGCTTAGCTCGAGCTGCCTTGACTTGCTGCTTCGCCAGGGCCTCCTACTCGACAAACTCTTGAATGAATTGGTCGGTGAAAGACCCTTCCAGGCGCTACTCTACTGTTGTGACCACCTGTTCTAGCTATGCACCTTGTCCCTCGATCTCTTCAAAAAGTGTGCAAGCTTCGTCCTGCACTGGCTGGAGTCTCTGGGCACCTCCATAACTCGACTCCGATGGCAGTGACATCCTGCTGAACTGTGCATTACTCCTGTGACCTTTTCATCTTCTCTATCACTGAAAGCAGCTTCAACTGCACTTGCACTATCGATGCCTTTTTCTTTGCCTCCTGGAGTTGTGCCTCCAATATCCTCAGCTCCGGGTCTTCTACAAGGCGCTCATAAGTATGCACATTTCGGTTACTTATTTTCTTGCATTCTAAAGCCAATGCCTTGATTCTTTCTACTGCGCTCATGGCAGTTTCTTTCCTTTGATCTTGCACTTCTTACAGAGTGATCGTCACTACTTGCAGTTCCAGTTCTGCTACTCTTGCTTGAAGCTGTTGAATGGCTTTAGCGAGCTTCCCCACTTGGCTTTCGGCTGTCTCTTCTTCCATCTGGTCCAGGCTGGGCACAACACAAAGTGATTTAGCCATTGCCTCCTTGACCGCAGTCTGCTCCATGAGTAGCTGGTCTTTTTCTCTCTAGATCTGCTCCCTATCCTCTTCAAACTTCACTTGGAGGTCATATTTCTCTTGCTGCGCAACCCGACGTTGCTTTAGGGATTCCTCCTTTGCTTGCTTCAAGGCCTCTATGGATTCCTGTACATGTCAAAGGCGAGCCTCTGTCACATATTCTATTCTGCATAGTTGGGCAGGCTCATCTCCCAATTCTATACCTTCCGATGAAGACGACGCAGTAGACACTGCATGGCTCAAATAGAGAGATTTCTATACCCCCTTCAGATCTACCTCGATTTTGTCATACATTGTCTCCTACTTTCCTTCATTTCACTACAAAATATCCTATGAAGTATCTACTACAGCTACGATGATGAGGTCAATATCATCCACTATGAGCACAGTCTGTGACTAAGGCTTATTGGCTCAAGATTTCTTCCGCGTTGAGGGTCTCTTCGGAGAAACCTTTCATTTCTTTGATGTCTCGGCTTGTAAGGGTATCCTTAGGCGGTGTCACTTCACCCTTTTCCTTCTTATCTTCTTCCCCTTCCTCTTCTTGGTTTACTTCGTCGCCTCCTCCTCCTCCAGGTGAATCAGGTGCAGTTTCCAATGACGCATTGTTTATGTCCTGTACTTATTCCTTCTTCTTCTTCTTCTTAGCACTGATAGGTCCATCATACTCTTCTCAGGTGACCAAAGGACTTCCGATGATATCGAGGTCAGAGAGATTTTTCTGCTCGACCGGTACAAGGAATTCAGCCGACCATTCCTTGGTTATCTCCTCCATGTCTTCATCAGTTAATTTGTAATATGACTGCAACTCCTCCTTTCTTTCATCCCTGCGCGCACTGATGTATATGAAGTGGCGGTCTGCGCATAAATTCTCTAGTGGCATATAAGTATGCAAGGTGTTCAGATCCATTCGGGGGAATGACTCGATGGATCGCCTGAGTTGTAAGTAGTAAGTATGAAACGCCGCATTTGATTGCCACTGCTTCGCCATGTCGCTCGTATACCACAAGGTGGTGAACCTTGCGGCCAGTGGTTCAAATGGCTCAACTTCAGGGAATGTCTCTCCCTCTGGCATCTCCCAAGCGAAAAATGATATGAGTATTAGTAACCAGCTAAAGTGGAACTCGTAGCCTTGGTCATGCACTCCACGATAGTCCTTCTCTAACTCATTGATGAGGTAGCTCACCCAGTTCATTTGCATCCCTTCAATGCACTTCCCTGCGAGGTCGACGACAAACCCCGTGACTTGCATTGGTCTGTCCTTCCTGACGAGCTTACCAATGATCAACTAATAAGCTAGGCGCACTGCGCCATCTTGGATGGAGGTTACCTTGTAGCCTCGCTTCCCTTTCTCCACATCGCCATACGTTTCCTTTATTTTTTGCGCCAGGGTGCGATCTGCAACCTTCCCTGGGTAGAATTTCTGAGGGTCCGGTCCCTGCATGCTTAGTCCAGTGATCATGTAGATCAGCACCAGATCCACAGTCATGCGTCTATCCAATCAGAGATAACCTCTATGGTAGCACGATATGAGGAGTTTAACGCACGCGTTAACCTCCTGATGTCAGCCGAAGTGGGGTATCTTCATAACATTAAGGATGGTGGACCTCACGATCTCCTTAATCCATGGCTGGGGGAATATCTTCGGCTTCTTCCCAGTCATATTTTTCAAGTACCTAGGCGGTGCGAGCAACACATAATTCTTCATGTCTCCCAGGTTAAAGTCATTGATCTTAAGATCAGGGATCAATCCTAGTTGCGGTCCTACTGCAGGTATCCCCTTCCAAAGGTACGCAGTGATGAGTGTGTACTCAAAATCTCTTGGGACGCTGTCACGACTAACCACGCTAGCCAGAGGCGGGATGTAGTCGGGAAATATCGACAGGATGAGCTTCGCGTTCGCCAGGTCATCACGGTGCTTGCTTCTTTTCTTAGTCGTTGATCGACTAGATCGACGCACAGTCAAGGAGGATGCTTTCAATCCAGTCATCGATGAGGCCTGTACTCATGTGGACATGACCTTCTTAGCCATAAGGTCAATCAAAATCTCTTCTATGGATTTCTCTTCTGCACTAAGGTCACTCGACATGCACACTCATAATCAAGGATCTCGGGTACGCGAACGGATACTCAAGGTAAGCAATGGGTGGCGAGGTCTCAAAAGCACAACGCGATAGTAATTAGTTAGCTTGAATATCTCAGTTTGAAAAAGTGTCCATGTTGCAACATTCGATGGGATAAATAGACAACGTCATAACGGATTCCTTCAATGGGCAGGAATGCCTCAATCAATACGATTCCATCTGTTATGGCACGGTCCCAACGGTCCAATGGCGATCTTTCCGGCAATAACCGTGTTTATATCCGTTCTGAAGCGTCATTCTAATGGTCAGGACACCTCCAACGGTCATATTGCTTCACCATGGCGAAGTGCCAATCTGCATTGTTCTGCTATTCTGGTGAGGTTCAAGTTCTGCAAGCCTTCCTTTTGCGAAGTCCTCTCTGGAGCTTCCTGCAATTTTTCTAACTTTTCTTTCTTCTTATTGAGCTTTCTAGCCTTCTTTCCTGTGATCTAAGTCTCTGGATTCCTCTTTCCATTCTTGTTCTTATATTCTCTTAGCATAGTAACTTCGCACTGCTGATGTTCTTTCATAGGGTTCGAGGGTAATACTTCTTCTCTTACTAATTCTAGGGTAGGTGTTCTTCTCTCCTACATGGATAGGTTCTTTAAGACTTCATGCGTTCTTTCAACCTCGAAAGCTAATTCTCTGGACCTCAGTTGCTTCGACTTGTCCTCTTGTTCTTCTCTTAGTCGTTCTATTTTCTTGGCTATGAAGTCTCTGAATTCTTTCTTTTTATGTTCTATGGCTTCCTCTTCTTTTTTCCTTCGGGTCTGATCTTTCTCAATCTAGGTCCTTCCTAACAAAAGTGAAAAAGGAGCGTTGTTCTCAACAAACTTAATGACCTCAAATTCTTCTTCAGTCGATGCTCCATGAGAAATCATAGGTACATGAGCAAGTCTTCCACATAGGGTTATCATATTTCCTTTAAACAATCATATTCCTCCTAATGAAGGAATCATAGCAGGATTTCCCAAAATTTCCCAGGTACTCTATCGCATAATGTTCACTTGTGTTTCCTCATCCAGAACACAGTCTATGTCGAAGTCTCCTATTCTTGTTTTTATGCACTCCTTCTCTTTTAAGATATCTGGTAAACTGATGTCTCTATGATCATTCAATGTTTCTTTCATCTGCAATAATATAGCCTCTGATTCTTTCTAGTGCTCTAGCATATTCTTAGTCCTTTGGCCTTCTTCATGGTTTTCTTGTTTCATGTTCATCTTTTCAACTTTAGCAATCATTCTAGGGAAATCCAAAACTTCATGATGAACAACTTTACAACAAATACAAATAGGACCTCTATCAGGGCATTCCTTAGCAAGATGTCTCGGTCTTCTGCAACTATAACATAATGTCAATCCTCTCTTTCTCTTAAACGATCCCCAACCTTTTATGTACTACGCACTGGGATCACAGTGTTGGACCTGCAAAAAATTCCTTCTAGGATCCTGCATCCACTTGTAGTCCAAAAATTATTTCTATGCATAGGAATAACATATATTTCACTATCTTTATCAGATCTATTCATATCAAATCTTATTTCTTCTAGTTGTGCCCTAGTTTTCAGACTAGGACAAAATCTATCAAACATATCTAGATCCATACTTTCGAAGCAAAAATTTCCACTTATCTTACCTTTTCCAGAGAAAAAAGCTTTAAGATCTTACCTCTTTTCTTCAGATCCAGTTCCCTTCTTAGAAAAGAGCTTCACAAGTTAAGTAGAATACTGCGCACTACAACAACAGATCCACACACAGAGCTTTCTCTTTTCTTCAGTTCCCATCAATCACAATTTCAGGTCTCGACAATGGAACCATTTTTTGGCACAGAGGAAGACCCAGGGTTCAACGCTTCAACAACACACCAACAAAACCCTAACTACCAACCCTTTCGGCAACACCTGCGAAGTAGATGAAGTCTCACCCGAGGTAGAGGCAGGGGGGGTTGCAGGACTCAGGTGTCTACAACCTAGCTGGGACACAGATCTGTGATCACAATACTTAACAGAGCACTTAGCAGTTAACATTCGTTATTCTTTTAACCCTTATTCACATCGCAGGTTAAAACCCTAATTCCAGAAAAACGCAGTATTAATCAAGATCTAAGAACATCTAACCGGTTAGCACATAGAATCTAAATAGATCTAACATTCATTCATACACTAAGTACTATGCATCAATGGATCTACCTATTATGCATCAAGATCATTATACGAAGCAAGTAAATACATAAACAACATAAACAATATAGAACAAAGCACATTGACACAAGATATACGTGGTTCACCCCAGTGTGGGGCTACGTCCACCAACTCTTCTTCTCTTCTTTATTAGTCTCCTTCAATCTTCTTACATGCACATAGCCACAAAGCCAACTCCGCATAGGACAGGAGAACTGCGTGCACCTCACTAGATCCTCCTTCCCCGAGTTAGGTCAAAGAAAAGAGCCTTTACACAGTCTGTGCACACAACACTACAATATGCTTTCACTTAGCTCTAGAAGCCTTAACACATCCATGCTCTAAGCCAAATACCACTCCGATCACATAGATCGAACTTTACCACTTAGCTTCTGGCCTACGAGGTCTACTTCTTACATTGCCTAGACACTTACTTATACATTACAAAAAGGGCCTAAACATGGGTAAGACCCATGGGATGACATCCCATACCCGTTACATAAACCCTAAACCCGAAAATCTCACAAAAAGGGGCGAGATCTCGCGATATCCGCTTCGCCTGGGCGCTCTGTCTTCGACCAACCTGTCGAAATCCAAAAAATGATCAAACATGACCAAGGTTCTCTCAAAACTTGGTCGAGGTCCAACAAGAACCTAAATTTTTCTTGCACTATACAGGCCCATAAACCATGTTATTTTATTTTTATCCTCAACAATCGTGGGGAAGGAGAAGGAATTCAAATTTGAATTTGAATTTCCCTCTTATTTTTGTGCATATAATACATGACCCATGACCTCCATGACATGTTATGACATGTCATGGATGGTATTCATATCAAAATTATCATGACATGGGTTGTATCTGGTCAGTGTCACCTCTAGTCAATCATTTGCAAGTGTACTCCAAAACTTGGATAAATTTTCTAGACAGTAGCCAACATCAGAGTGGCACCTGTGCACTTGTGAATTTTCATCATGAGAACTACACAATCCTAAGAAAACCTCTTTTGAGTGGTGCTTACAGACCTAGGATATGATGCCCCACCAAACACAAGACTTATTTGTCATTTCATTTGACAATTATCCTTTAATAAAAACGTAGAAATTTACCATTTATTTGATAAAAAAACATCGTCAATTTATGAAACACAAATATGTTAAAACTATAAAAATTTTATGTTAACAAAAACTATTTCAACTCAAAGAATTTATATAATTTTAAACTAGGTCACCCATTTTAAAAAGGTGGCCAAATGCATTATGAAAATATAGATTATTGCTCCTATAACTACAAAACTAACATGTTAATTGTGCAATATAGGGGTATTTATTTTTGTAATTTTTTTTGCATTCAAAATGTAATGCCTCGTTCCCCCCAAGATTGTAATTATGTTAAGATGACATAACTTATGTTATGGAACATGTGAACCATGTTTAATTTAATAAAAACACCAAACCACTGACTAAGAAGGACAACCTTGACAATAATGGCCATGATACACTAGAGGAAGTTGACGAAGTAGGGATTGATTGAATGGTTGAGTACAAAATAAGTTGAAATACATTAGTGAGGAAAACATGAAGTTTTTCTAACAATATTACTTATGTTTTCTAAGAATAACCTTACACCTTCAGTGTACCAGACCTGTGCAGCCACGTGACCAATAA
>ML880623.1:0-16180 GCA_009831015.1 Picea engelmannii | reverse complement strand
TGTTGATTTTATAATTTTATGAACAAGAAATAAAACAAAAACTAATTAAACTAAATCACTAATCTAAACTACAAATATAACTAACTAAAATACTAAAAGAAATTAACGAAAAAAAAATCACAAACTAACCTGGAGAAACACTCCAGATTTGTCCTGTGTATGATGATTTTCTTAGCTGATCGGAGGGAGGAAACCCACACTGAATAATCCATGAGCTTCTCGTAAATGATAGCTGCAGTTCTCTTTAAGTTTTATTACAAGACAAACAAGACATAAAAAATCCCAACAACCATATAATTTATAGATCTCCACAATTAGATAAACCTGTATGCAAAGACTTATACAGAAATAATTCAATTGATGAAGAAGAGAAATATCTCATTCATTAACTGAATCAAGTAATTGCTGTGTTTTTAAATATTGAAAGAAATCAGACATAGATCATATTAATTAATTCATATCATTCTACAAAAGACTGTGATAGCTAAAGTAGTCACTAATCAAATGCAAATTGATAAACATAAACATGAAACAAAAGATTGATATTATGAAAAGCGAAAGTTGTAGCAGAACATCAACTTCTGTCTCATTTTGTATTAGAAATCCATAGCCTGGTTCTCCCACAAGTGAGGATGATCCTTATTACACAAAATAATAAGTATTTATAAGTTTTCCACAGGGTAAAATCTGCCTGTGGAAGTTATCAAAACTGTTTACATAAATCTGGGCAGATATCCCAAGTTTAACTAAACTAAGAACCTACAATAGAACTAAAATACACAAATATTCCCCTAGCCTGTCCAACACATCCCATGAAATTCAAATTTACTTGAAAAGGGTCAAAACAAGACAAGTTAGGAAGATATTTTGTGGATAAAAATGATAAAAATCTAATTCTAAAAACTAGCTACAGAATCTTGCGATTTTGTAGCTGGTCTAAATCAGATACAGAATCAACATTAAAATCAATTCCAATCTTTAAAGAATTAAATTCAAAATATTAATAAGCATCTAATAGTTATTTGAAAGACAAACAAATCATTCAAATTGAAATTGCTATACTAATTCAAGATCAAAACAAACTAAAATCAAACAGACGATTTCAAAGAAGCATATACTTTGTTTCATTTGTTGTCACAAAATCGGCTCAAAGGAATCATATTGGATAGCCGACAGTCATGAAATCAATTCATAACCAATTGAAATCAACACCAATCGCTTCTTTTGCTTCAGCTATCAGCAAAATCGTTTTAAAATCCAAAACTAACAGAGCTATTTTTTTGGTTTAATAGATTTCATTGTATTTATCAAACCAATCACTAATATGGATGGATTGCATACGTACAGGATTATACCAATTCAATCATAAGGAATCGTTTGAAAATCCAACCATAAGAAATAAATTGAACTAAGTCAGAGCCGAGAGGATCTAACAACAACAAAATCGTAACAACCCAATACACAGCTGTGTTTTGATTTTAGCACATAAATCTCCTGTTTAGATCCGATATAAACAAGATCCAATAAAAAACAAACACTACTGATTTCGTTAACTCAGGCCAATAGACGAACGAATCAAACCCAATGAAAACCAATCAATTGCTAAACTGGGCACAACCAAATCGTTTACCAAAATCATCACTTCATTTATTTTTAGCAAAATGAAAACAATGTACAGGATCCACAAAACTATGACAGAGGCATTTCGAATGATGGACAGAGCTATTTAAAAACCAAACTCAAATCATTTTATTACTCCTAGAAATTGACAAAACAAAACTGATATCAAAATTCATACCTGGGAGGATTGATCAAGGGTTCAGGAGTGTGAGAGGCTAGATAGGTGAGAGGGAGTTCTGAAGCACAGATCTGGAGAAGTGATAAGCATTCTGGCAAATGCACACAGACCCAATACGTTCCCTTCAACCATTGAGGAGATCTAAAAATTGACCTGAAAAACATGAGCTAGATCTCTGTAACCAATCGATGTCTAAGGAAACCTCCTGTAATGAGGGTAAAGGGCCTAAAAAAGGTTCTGGGTTTTCAACGGTTTGATCTAATTCAAATCCGTTTGCCCAGAATCCCTCACGCAAAAACGTGACTCTCGGGGCAATTACGGGGGCAGTCTTCTCTAGAAAAATGAAACCAAAACTAACTCTGAACACCATGGGGGTTCAATTCGCCCTACAGGAGCCAAAAGAGAACACACAGTGATTCGGGCTAAGGGACAAGGGTTTGAACGGGGTATGCTCAGAGATTTTCCCAAAAATCAACAGAGGTAACTTGGTAAGGAGGCAGGCAATAATACCAAAGTGTGCGAGGGTGGTGGAAGGCAGTAAATCCATGCATAACTATCTCATATCACTTGTACACTTGACAGTGCCTTGGTAAAGAGTTTAACTCAAATCACAATCAAAACATTGTAAACCAATTATCAAATGGACTATTCACATACTCACAACATTCATAACCAAAATATTTTAACCAAATGAAATATCAAATATCCACTTGAAAACCATAGTGTTCAACAATTGGTCCATATATTAAATCAAGAAAGTGTTTGTATGATTCAAAGAAACCACTACATCGACCATTGCACCATGGGTTTAATCACAATGTTAATGCGTTCTTATGAAACCATTTCACCAAGGAATTTGATCAAAAACAAAGAAAATCAAACCACCAATGTATCAAGGATTCAATCACCATCACTTGCATCACAAACTCAATGAGACAAAGTCACACAATCAATTCAAGAATGTCTAATGAGTATAGATCAAAAAGGGTTTTTGCAAACTGCATAGTGATAAGTGAAGTATAAATGCAATGGACATATCGACAAGAATGATAATGACAATTCAATACTGATTCTAATGCGACTTCGAAAGACCAATGTTTTCATGCTTACAGTCGTGAAAACAAAACGAAGATAAGTGTGCAAAAGGTGCAAAGAATAAAAGTGTCGTTTATTTGAGAATTGCGATGAAAAATTAAAGTTTTCAAAACATTAGTGTAGGCAGCTTAAGAGACAGTGGAAAAATGTGAATTGGCTGCCAACAATGGCGACACATTGGTAGAAACAGTTATCTCTGCCAAAAGGACAAATTCAGATTAGGACAACAAAGATGATTCCAACTCAAAAATAACAACCAGAAAATCGTATAAACATCATCATTAACCAAGTATTCCAATAGTGTTTTAAAAGATGAAAACAGATAACAGTCTTAAGATCAGCGAGTCACGATATTAGAGATAAAATCTCCAATACTATTGATAGAGCCACTGCTATCAGTAGGTGTACATAGCCTCGATAGGGTTTCCATTTAACCCACTCTGACATTTGTATCCTGCCAAGAAGTTCTAGATCAGAATAAAGGACATTAAAGAGGTTTCTTATTTGCAAATTTTCATATACCCGATATTGCTTCGCTGCTAGCAGGCCTGTTCAGTACCCCGACAAAGTTGTCTTGGTGTCATGCATGCATTTACCTGCTACCAATGGACCTGTTCAGCATCCCAGTGGGTTTACAAGCACTTCCCACAACTCTTATTAATAATTTATTTTGTTTTGTTATAGATATGTCTGAGCGGGGTGACGCTGAAAATCATGATATTTTAACATATTTTTTTTCAGACCTCAACATAATTTTTCTAGAACTATCCTTTATTAAGATCCAGAGATGTTTCATTTACAGAACCAACCTTCGAAGGCAGGGAGACATCTTCTGAGTCATTCCCTTAAGGAACAGGGACAGTGTAAGAAGATAATGGATGATCGTGATAGGCTTTACTTACAAGTCGAAATCAGTTAACTTCTTTCAAACAATAGTCTTTTCAATACAGATGTAAATTCCAAGAGTATATAATTGATGTTTATAGAATTTCTCAGCAGTTATTTCAGAGAAAGGATTTTCTGTTTTCCTTGTCTGAATAGTTCAAATTTTTAGGTATGTGTATTTCAACAGCAAAAACTAGTAAGCATAAGGGAGAAATCAAAACACATTAGCGAAGAAAAAATTGGAAAGCAAAGAAATCCAAACAACAAAAACAAAAAACAAATATGCACAGAAGGTGCATCTGAAAACCTCATGCAACAAATCCCTTGGGAAACTGAAAAGTAGAAAAATCATATTTGATGTGAAAGCAGTCCTACTCATGGTACCTTGGGTCAGGGTTGATTCAGATTCATTTATCTCTTTACTTTTCATTTAGGATTTTCATGACAATACCATGTTTCTGAAAATAAATGTTCAACTAGAAGTAAAGAGAAAAAGGATTAAGAGGACTTCCCTAACAACATTCGTATTATCGTTCTGGTGGTACGCCCACTTGCGTTCATGACTGCATTATTAAAAAGAGAAATAGTGAGAAATCAAACTGAAAGAAAACCTATTCCTACCCTAACTATTAAACACGTCAAGATACTATGTGAAGTCAAGTTTCCAATGTAGCCATCGAAGTAACTCTAATCCTGCAATGAAAACAAGATCAAGTGTTACTAATAAGAATGGTATTATATCAACAACTGACAGAAACATATCACGCTTACCTTCATAATCAACATCTAGAAACAAAGTAAGCATGATCTTACCATTTCCTTGAATATTCTTATTGTATGAATCCTCCATCCATTGCGCAATCTTGTCAAGATAAGGGTCATAATGGCATGGGTGAGTGTAATTAGTTTTGGAAAAATCATTAGGATTATGAGGAAATGGAATAACCATCAGCCAAGGCTGAAACGCCCCATCCTTCTGACAGTTCTCTAAGTACTCATTAATTTCTTCACATGGAGGATCTAAAAGAAATATGTCATGCCTACTTCCAAGATTCTTAGGTAAAAAGAAAGCAAGCACAACTTTGTCTTTATTATGAAATTTTTTCATATACGAATATTCAAGCCAATCTAAGATCCTGTCACAAAAATGGGGATGCAAACCATTACTTTGATGAAATTAATATATCAATGGGAAACTTCTCATAGGAGGATTCGTGCAATCAATTGGTTCGTTGGTTTGAATGTTTCCTTCGATGAGATTGATCATTTCAAAATGTGAAGCATAAACATTAAGATTCGAGCCAAGCAAAGAACAAATATGCAACTTAGAATGTTTGATCTCCATAAAATATAATGCATTGTCTTTTTCAACAATAAACTCTGTAAAATCATCTCGCAACATGTCCTTTCCCCATGTGAGTTATGAAAGTGAACAAGCATCAAATCCAAGTTTATCAATGTTGGGTTTGGAACTGACTTCACCAAAATTTAACATATCGAAAGGATATGATTGTGGTGGAAAAGAGTAGGATGTTGTAGGTAATATGTCAAGTCCACCAGAATCTAGGAATAGATCAAGATATAAAGAATAAAAGGAATCAGAAATAAGTAGATAAAAAGAATCTCTTGAACTATGATAATCAACAACGGTATTCTCAAGACAATTCTCTTGACTTTCTTTAAAACTCTTACTCTGTTTTGGTGACGAATTCCTCAACATAATATGATCATCTGGATTTGCCTTTTGTGTGATAGAAAATTCAAAATTTATGTGATAAGCAACTAGTCTTTCCTGTGAACAAAGTGCATTTTGAGGATCAAGGTTTAAAGTTTCTTCTTCTATTTGCGTAACTTCTTCTCTAATCAGTTTCATAGGAGTACTAGAACATTCAAGAAGATTTTTGTTGCTTAAGTGTTCTTCAATGACTGATTTTAAATGTTGATTAGAGCATGGGTTAAAAGAATGAGGATATTCACCTTGAGCCAGAAATGAATCTTCTTCCATATTAGTCTTAGACTGAAAATACAATGATTCAAGGGAAAAACCAATTTGGTTGTCAATAAGAGTCTGATCAATAGATTCTACCTCCCTGGCTTGTTCAACATTGTCGGAAGGATCCTTCTCTTCTTGCGAAGAAGATTTTTCTTGCAGTTGAGCGATAGGATTTACAATTGGTTCTTCATTCGTGATCGAGCATGACTGGATGGAAGGGATGGAAGCATCATAGAAGAGATTTAATGCCAATGTCATGTCATCGAGATTAAATTTACAGAGGATATGATAGACTCTTGTCAAAAAGCCTTCTGAAGATGAATCTCCGTTGATTAGCGAAGTATGAAATTCTTCACATAATTGATCAAAATTATAAATTTCAAAAGCATCTAGAAACTNATTCTTCACATAATTGATCAAAATTATAAATTTCAAAAGCATCTAGAAACTCATCTACAAATTGAAACCAATAAAAAATGTGACATGCTGGAAAGGATTCAAACCATTGTTTGATTCGACCTCTAAAAGTAAAAGAGAAAAGTATGCATAAAACTCTTAAATCTGAGATGTCATGTTTGATGCATTTGCACCAAAACTTGTTAAGGTGGTCTTTAGCAGATGTATTGCTTTCACCATCAAAGGTGAGTTTGGACAAGCGAGAGACTGTCTCGTTGGGAACATCGGGTAATGAGAAGTTGAAAGCATGTTCCAACACAGTGATTTGGGGAGTCATGAGGGAAATTGAATAAGTTTAAAATAAAGGCTCCTACAAGGTCGGCTTGTCAGTCGCCCCTCCTTCTAGTGCCATTTGCTGACGGGCGAAATTGACCATCCGTCAACTTGAGAGAGTGGAACCGGTCCGGGGTTGTCTAATAATCCAATCCGTTTGGGATGAACCACCCTGATGGGTTTAGCGGCTCCGTTAGCCGATCTAAGTCCTAAGAAAACAAAAAAAGAAAAACTACTCTAAACTAACTAATCTAACTAAAATTGAATACTAAAACAAACTACTAAACTAATCTAACTAAAAATAACTATTAAAACAAACTACTAAACTAATCTAACCATTCTATATACAATCTACTAACTAACACTATACTAATTCTAACTAATTAACTATCTAACTACTAAGATAAATAAATCTTATTCACAAAATGTACAATATCTACAATTTACAGATTTAAATGAAACCTAAAAAAACTCATTTATATTCTTCCCTAAGATAGAGAAAGATATTTTTTGTTGATTTTATAATTTTATGAACAAGAAATAAAACAAAAACTAATTAAACTAAATCACTAATCTAAACTACAAATATAACTAACTAAAATACTAAAAGAAATTAACGAAAACAAAATCACAAACTAACCTGGAGAAACGCTCCAGATTTGTTTTGTGTATGATGATATTCTTCGCTAATCGGAGGGAGGAAAATCACACCGAATAATCCAGGAGCTTCTCATAAACGATAGCTGCAGTGCTCTTTAAGTTTGATTACAGGACAAACAAGACATAAAAAATCACAACAACCATATAATTTATAGATCTCCACAATTAGATAAATCTGTATGCAAAGACTTATACAGAAATAATTCAATTGATGAAGAAGAGAAATATGTCATTCATTAACTGAATCAAGTAATTGTTGTGTTTTTAAATATTGAAAGAAATCAGACATAGATCATATTAATTTATTCATATCATTCTGCAAAAGACTGTGATAGCTAAAGTAGTCACTAATCAAATGCAAATTGATAAACATAAACATGAAACAAAAGATTGATATTATGAAAAGCGAAATCTGTAGCAGAACATCAACTTTTGTCTCAGTTTGTATTAGAAATCCATAGCCTGGTTCTCCCACAAGTGAGGATGATCCTTATTACACAAAATAATAAGTATTTATAAGTTTTCCACAGGGTAAAACCTCCCTGTGGAAGTTATCAAAACTGTTTACATAAATCTGGGCAGATATCCCAAGTTTAACTAAACTAGGAACCTACAATAGAACTAAAATACACAAATATTCCCCTAGCATGTCCAACACATCCCATGCAATTCGAATTTACCTGAAAAGGGTCAAAACAAGACAAGTTAGGAAGATATTTTGTGGATAAAAATGATAAAAATCTAATTCTAAAGACTAGCTAAAGAATCTTGCGATTTTGTAGCTGGTCTAAATCAGACACATAAATAACATTAAAATCAATTCCAATCTTTAAAGAATTAAATTAAAAATATTAATAAGCATCTAATAGCTATTTGAAAGACAAACGAATCATTAAAATTGAAATTGCTATACTAATTCAAGATCAAAACAAACTAAAATCAAACAGATGATTTCAGAGAAGAATATACGTTGTTTCATTTGTTGTCACAAAATCAGCTCAAAGGAATCATATTGGATAGCCGACAGTCATGAAATCGATTCATAACCAATTGAAATCAACACCAACCGCTTCTGTTGCTTCAACTATCAACAAAATCGTTTTAAAATCCAAAAATAACAGAGCTATTTTTTTGGTTTAATAAATTTCATTGTATTTACCAGACCAATCACTAATATGGATGCATTGCATATGTACAGGATTATACCAATTCAAGCATAAGGAATATTTTGAAAATCCAACCATAAGAAATAAATTGAACTAAGTCAGAGCTGAGAGGATCTAACAACATAAAAATCGTAACAATCCAATACATAGCTGTGTTCTGATTTTAGCACATAAATCTCCTGTTTAGATCCGATATAAACAAGATCCAATAAAAAAAAAACACTACTGATTTCGTTAATTTAGGCCAACAAACGAACGAATCAAACCCAATGAAAACCAATCAATTTCTAAACTGGGCACAACCAAATCGTTTACCAAAATCATTACTTCATTTATTTTTAGAAAAATGAAAACAATGTACAGGATCCACAAAACTATGACAGAGTCATTTCGAATGATGGACAGCCATTTAAAAACGAAACTCAAATATTTTTATTACTCCTAGCAATTGACAAAACAAAACTGATATCGAAATTCATACCTGGGAGGATTGATCAAGGGTTCAGGAGTGTGAGAGGCTAGACAGGTGAGAGAGAGTTCTGAAGCACAGATCTGGAGAAGTGATAAGCATTCTGGCAAATGCACACAGACCCAATATGTTCCCTTCATCCATTGAGAAGATATGAAAATTGACCTGAAAAAAATGAGCTAGATCTCTGTAACCACTCAAGTTTTGAGGAAACCTCCCATGATAAGGGTAAAGGGGCTAAAAACGATTCTGGGTTTTCAACAGTTTAATCTAATTCAAATCTGTTTGCCCAGAATAGCTCACGCAAAAACGTGACTCTGGGGGAAATTACGGGGGCAGTCTTCTCTGAAAAAATGAAACCAAAACTGACTCTGAACACCATGGGGGTTCAATTCGCCCTACAGGAGCCAAGGGAGAACACACAATGAGCTGGGCTAAGGGACAAGGGTTTGAATGGGGTATTCTTAGAGATTTTCCCAAAAATCAACAGAGGTAACTCGGTAAGGAGGTAGGAAATAATGCCAAAGTGTGTGAGGGTGGTGGAAGGTAGTAAATCCATGCATAACTAGCATATCAGTTGTAAAGATTTTAACTCAAATCACAATCAAAACATTGTAAACCAATTATCAAATGAACTATTCACATACTCACAACATTCATAACCAAAATATTTTAACCAAATGAAATATCAAATATCCACTTGAAAACCATAGTGTTCAACAATTGGTCCATATATTAAATCAACAAAAGTGTTTGTATGATTCAAAAAAACCACTACATCGACCATTGCACCATGGGTTTAATCACAATGTTAATGTGTTCTTATGAAACCATTTCACCAAGGCATTTGATAAAAAACAAAGAACATCAAACCACCAATGTATCAAGGATTCAATCACCATCACAAGAATACCATTGCATCACAAACTCAATGAGACAAAGCCACACAATCAATCCAAGAATGTCTAATGAGTACAGATCAAAAAGGGTTTTTGCAAACTGCATAGTGATAAGTGAAGTATAAATGCAATGGACATATCGACAAGAATGATAACGACAATTCAATACTGATTCTAATGCGACTTTGAAAGACCAATGTTTTCATGCTTACAGTCGTGAAAACAAAACGAAGATAAGTGTGCAAAAGGTGCAAAGAATAAAAGTGTCATTTATTTGAGAATTGCGATGAAAAATTAAAGTTTGCAAAACATTAGTGTAGGCAGCTTAAGAGACAGTGGAAAAATGTGAATTGGCTTCCAACAGAAGAGTTGGTTTAAGTCTTGTGGATCTGCATCAAAATGTATCGAGAATCTTGGCCTTCTAGGCCCTCTGTTCCAATTCCCTCTGCCCCTGTTATTTCAGCCATGGCTTCCTCTATTGAATAATTGCATCCTATATGCAATGTTTATTAGCAACTATCTTCTTAAACAAACCATACATGACATCTCTTAATATGAAACAAAGTTTGGCTCAGTAATCACACTAGACCCATGAAATCCAATCCATAAAATTCATTTAATAATTGTCAATGAGAAGGGGATGACTAAGGGTTCTGGGATATCCAAGGGGGTTGTATTGAGAGAAAAAAGTAATAAAAATGAAAGGGAGTAAGGACATGATTACTTCTTAAAAATTCATTAAACAATCGATTGTGCAACAATAACAAAATCATATCAAATGTGATCCATCTCTGTGTTATTTCTTAATCGTTGTAATATAGAGTTTTTTAATTTAATTTTAAGAACGGGGCATGCAAAATGAATATGGGATTGTGAGGGGATTTGTATTGAGTGAAAAAGTCAGAAAATGATAGGGAATTTAATGGATACTATTCATAAAATAAATCAACAATCACAACTTTGTATTAAAATCAATCTAAAAAACACCAACATTATTTGTTCCTCAATTGTATACAAAATTGTTTGTTGTTTCAATAACTAAATTTCCCAGAATTTCTTAATTCATTACAGTCTGTGCAATCATAACTTATAAAAAATGTTTTCCATTCAACAGTAGTGTTTGACAAAACACTTATCCCTTCTTCCCATTTTTTTAAAAATAATTGAAACATGCACAACAATATGCTCAACATCTATCCCTGATAATCCATAATGCACCATGATAACAATCAGAATCCATTGTTTACCAATCAAAAATCAGGCCCAGTTAAAATATACATAGGTCTCTTTTCAAAACGTGAGTAGACTTCAAAGCATACCTGATTATACACATGTCTTCATCATATCAATCGACAAAATATTGTAATGAAACAACATTCAACCCAAACATAAACCCCAAGCCTTATCTTTGTGGGTATAAATTTATTTTAAAATAATTGGTAGTATACGTGATATTCCAATATAACCAATCATATATGAGTGAACATAATGTGATTGCCACACATGCATCATTTTTAAACTTGCTAGGACCCTGATCGGGCTCAACAAAATTCATACACAGGTGTCTTCTTATGTAATCAAGACCACCGTGAATAAGACACAATAAGCGAAACCATAATGAGTAGGAAGATATCCCTCGACTGTATGAAACCACTCATTTCATTCTTATTCAAACAATTTTATCATACAAGGATGAGATAGAGACTCGACGAGAGAGCATGAGTTTTAAAAAAACTCCATAACCTTTTCACTGATACCCAATACTTGACAACCCCAGAAGGTGCTTGAGGAGAGAAAAGACAGTTAGAGTCCAAATCGAGATTTTTCAAAATCAAATGCAGGGGGGAAACAAGAGCCCATTCATCTTTTAAACAAAAATATAAAGAGTTGAGGGTCTTCTGAAACTTATATCAACCAATACATTTCAAACAAGACACAACAGTGAGCCATACAATATTTACTTATCACTCCAAGTCTCAGCAATGGAACCAATAGTTAACACCCTAGGAGAGAAACGATAGTAAGAGTAAAATAAACCAGTGGACACATGTGTGTCTAAACTTGCAGAGGAGAGATGAGGGTTAACTCAACAGTGGAATTTATAAAAAAACACAGATATATAACATTTTTTTCCAACCCTTAAGAGCCAAACAACTTGACATAAACAACAGTGAGGACACACACATCCTTTTGATAGAACTCCAAGATACAACTTGTATCGATCCAAAAGCACACATGCTTGTATTAAAGTTAGGGGCCAACCAAAACTAGATCTTGGGACACTTCAGTGAAAAGAAAGTAAGAACGGGCCATCAACCATGACTCAGGGTTTGAAGAAAAGAACACATCCACTATTGGAAATTTCTCTATGACCAGGTAAGGGTTACTACCATGACTAAGAGGAAATGAGTTAATTGATAGTGATACAAAAACCCTTAATAATCATCCCAGATAAATATTGCACCACTGTTTAGTTATTATTCCACAGAGACCCATCATGAAACAACACTGACCAAGCAAACAACCAACGCAGAACTTTAATACAACATAAAAAAACAATAGCAAAACATGTGTAATATGTCTATCCTTGCACTTCTAGTCTACAAGAGGGTCCCACCTACTAGTATTATATTATTATCATAGTTAAATAATAACGCTTTTAGCAATACTTTGCGGGAAGAATTCATCGTTACGATTTTTCAACAAATTGGTGATTCCATGAGGAAATTTGTTTCCAACAGATTAAGAACTTAGAATGGCTAGTTTCGTAGACCAAGTAACATCAGATCAAGAAGATACAAATCATAATGGTTATGCAACATGGTGAAGTGAGCGGATTTAATGGAAAAATGACTGGGAATTTGGGAATAACTCATGGAAAGTATTAAGTATGAGGGGGTTTATCCCTGTAAGCATAATCATTCAACTAAAAATAGTTCTTGACTTCAAGGAGAAATTTTTTTTGAACTTTCTCTTTTGAATCTCAAAATGGATGAAGAAAAGGAAAGAAGAAGAGGGATAAAACCAAATATCTCATAAAACAATAGTGGAAGCATATAACAATTTCAATGATGCCTTCAAGTGGAACATCATGATAGTTGTGTAATCTTGATTGTTATTGATTAACAACATCGTTGTGGAAAAACTGATCCAACATTTTATTTTGACAAGAAATAAAGTCAAAAAGAACAAAAAGAAAGAAATGCCATAGCAGAAATGAAACAACAAAATTGAAATAAGAAGAAATGAAATGATAGAAAATGAAATAGAAGAAATGGAAAACTAGAAATGTAAAAACAAAAATGAAAAACTACTAATGTGAAAGCAGAAATGAAAACTACTATAATAAAGAAAGATTCCAAACAACGCTAAACTATTCAAGTTAGTTCCACGTAATTTTTTAAGTGGGAACTGTTAGGGTTGTAGGAAAACAATCTCTCTTGTAAGTCCTTTAGGATGTAAGAATTTTCACCCAATACAAAAGCGATCTTAAAAGGACCCAACCATAATTTTTGAAACTTTGAAGGCCTTCCTCTATCAACATGAGCTGAATCCCACAACAATACCATCTCATTGACTTTAAATTTGACATCTTTGACACTCTTGTTGAAATATTTTTTAACAGTCTGTTGTCTTCTCTTTATATTATCCAAGGAAAACGTCCTTTTCTCTTCTAAATCTAAAACTGCATTCATTCTTTGAGAAACATCATAAGAATTTAATTCTTCGACTTGTAGAATTAACCTTAAGGAGGAAAGATCTCTCTCAATAGGCATAATGGCTTCTTGACCATAAAGAAGTTGGAAAGGAGTGAAACTAGTGCTCACCTTGGTGGTAGTGTGATCTGCCTAAAGGGCTTAAGTGAGGAGAGTGTTCCATTGAAGAGGATTATCTTCGATGAGCCTTTTGATAATTCTTACCATATTCTTATTGGTATACTTAACCTATCCCTTTCCTTGGGGATAATAAGCTAATGAGGTAAAATGTTTAACCCCCAATTTAGCTAAAAATTGGTTCATCTTAACAGAAATAAAACCGGGACCATTGCTTGTAATAATTTCCAAAGGAAGACCAAATATGGAAAAAATATTATTTTCAAGGAAAGAAATCACCTACTTATCTTGTGAATGTTTACGCGAGACAAATTCAAGCCATTTTGTAAAATAGTCTATGGTTGTCAAGACAAAGACTTGTCCTGCTGAAGACGGAGGATTAATAGTACCAATAAAGTCCAAACCCCATTTTGAAAAAGGAAAGTCTGGGAGGACAGGTTGTAAAGTCATGGCTGAAAGGCATTCTTTCCCAGCAAATTTCTGGCACTTGTCACAAGATCTCAAAAAAACATAAGAATCACGAAAGATTTAAGGCCAAGAGTATCATTTTCTGATAATATTAAAAGCAACGGTTTTAGCAGAAAAATGACCTCCCATATGAATAACATAATTTCAAGAACCATGAGTTTCTTGCAACAAGTTATGTGCTTCCTCATTGTTTACATAGCAAAGCAACATACCATCGATAGACTTCCTAAACAACAAGTATCCTATAATGATGTATCTAACATATTCGATACAGAGCCTTCTTCTTTGATGAGTGTCTAAATTATCTGGATATATTTGGTTTTTCAAATAGTAAACCAAATTTTTATACCAAGGATGTTTAGACACAGGAAGGAGTTGATTATCAATGTAGAACAATGTTGATAGAGAGGTATCATGTTCATCAATTTATTCACTAGTTTCATCATGTTGAGCTAAGTGAAGGGATAAGTCATGTCCCTTGATGGTGTTAGAAGTCACGATAGTTAAATCATGCTCTTGGATCTTGGTAAGACAATGTGAAAGCTTCCTTGAAAGATAAGTTTGTGAAAGAAAAAACTTGACAGTGGGTAAAGGGACTTTTACCAACGTGTACTTACCTAAGATGAAGTGGAAAAACTTTTCAACAGCTTTAACAAGATATAAAACATGATTTTCAATAAAAGAATATTTAAACTCATCGTCAGACAAGATTTGACTCCCGTAAGCCATTGGTTTTTTGTTACCTTGGTCATAACATTACATGAGGATAGCAGAAAAGCCTTCCTTTGTGGCATTAGTATATATCATAAATTCTTTCTCAAAATCCGGCTTCGCCAAAACTGGTGCAAAACTGATTGCTTTCTTGATCCCTACAAAATAATTTTTGACATCATCTGTCCAAGAAAAGGAATGATCTTGCTTAAGCAGATTATGAATTGGATTGACCATTACAGCAAAATCAGGAACAAACCTATGGACAAAGTTGATAACACCCATGAAAGCTTGAACCTCCTTCTTGGAACTGGGAGCAAGTAGATTTAGGATAGCAACAATCCTTTCAGGATCAATTCTTATTCCTAAATCAAAGACAATGTGTCCAAGGATCTTTCCCTTGGTAACACAAAAAATAGACTTAGAAGGATTTAGATAAATGCCAAATTTTCTGCATCGCATGAGAACTCTTTTAAGATGACCAAAATGATCTGATCGATTTTTAGAATACATAGTTAAGTCATCAAGATAGATCTGAATAATATTTCCGATCAAATCATCAAAATATATTTTCATAGCTCTTTGAAAAGTGGCACCTGCATTAGATAAGTCAAAAGGCATACGTTCATAATCAAAAGTTCCCCAACAAGTAATAAAAGTGGTTTTATATTTCTCTACCCTTTTTACCTTGATTTGATTGTAACCAGAAAAAAATGTCAAGTAAGGACATCATCTATGACCCTGCAACTTTTTTTTTTTATAAGTAAGAGTTTATATTAAATATAAGATTCCTTCTCAAAACCAGGATCCAGAGTACATTAACAGAGTTATTCGGTTGTAATTACTGAACTGCTCTGTAAGGAGAAACCAGTTCAGCCAATCGTATATAGCAAGTAGCAAAAACAATTTCTAACAGTGCTATAGAAAACTAGATTTTCAACTACCATGAGAGCCACTAGAACCACAGTATGGGACAAGTATAGTATAATCTGGAACATACTCGGGCAAGATGCCAAGCTAGGGTTCCTCGATGACAGGTGTCCCTTCGATCCATTGCATGTTCGTTGCGCCATGGCTCTTGTCTTCGGGCCCTTGGATCCTGCTATCCCTGGTGTCTGTTGCCGCTGCTGTTATACACATTTTTGGTTATCGAGATGATATTATGATCATGTCATGGTAATGGAAGATCAAACTCTTTATTAAGAACAAATTCCAGAAGAAGGTTACAGTTGTCATTTTCTCAAAATCATATTTTGGGACAAGTTTGCAGGTTGCATATATACCATCCTGCGAGAATCTTGATGTTCGCAGGTTGCTTTCGTTTGGATTGTGAACTTCTCGCACTGTGTCCAAGGCCAGGGTGCGAACTTGTTTCTAAAGAGGAAAATGAATCAATTCTCGATCCTTCTAGAAGGAATCTTCTAGAAGGATGAGTTGGAGTTCGAATGGTTGGCAAAATACTGGTTTTCCAGAT
>WSFP011480990.1:0-16181 GCA_009831015.1 Picea engelmannii | reverse complement strand
GGGGGGGTGTTAGGATATTCAGACAATTAAGAGTTAGTTAAGATCAACTTGGTCTAATGTGTTGTTAGGTTAAAGTGTGTTTCTTTAGTATACATTAGTATGCATTTGTAGTTAGGTAATTCAACGTTCATGATATGTTCCCAACATATAATGATCCAATGAATCATAATCTCCTTGATCTTAACAAATAAATTGATCTGTGGCTTGCCACTCAATTGGTCCATGATCTCTATTTAACCAGAATGGAGGGTCATTTCTCGATGATCGATTGTGAGAAACTCATTGCAATTTATTTTCTTTTTCATTAATAAATTTCTCTAAGTGGCCATGTTGGTTAAGGTCACAGATGTTTCCCCACAAGGGTGTTAACACATAAAAACATTGGTGTGTTGATCTTTGATTTGGTTGTGTGAGTGGTTACTAAAGGTGTTCGTACTCTATTGGAATACTTATGTTGTCGAACACAATACTATCCTTGTTAGTGAGCTCAATTCTTTGGTGGAGTATTATAAGGTAAGAGTAGTGACCCTTGAAGAACAAATGAAACAACAAAAAGTTTAATTAGAAAATGAATTCAAAAACTTGGCAGACCATAAGGAATAACTTTATAAAGATGAGATAGATAATCTCAAATGGGTGCATGTACAAGAGATAGAAAAGTTAACAACAAAACAACAAGAAAAAACAAGTCTTTCTGAGAAGAAAAAATAGAGAATCTTGGAACTCAGAGACAAAGTACAAAGACTTGAAGCCATTTTGAAAGAGATTGAAAGAGAAATCCATGCATTGATAGCTATAAAAAAAGATAACACTCTTGCCAAAATAAACTTGAGAGAGGCCCAAAAGAGATTCTTTAATGAATTGAATGAGATCTAGGATTTCCATGAAGGTATAAATAGGTTATCTGGCTAGATGGGTGAGAAAAAGAGCCAACATAATATTACCTAGCATGCATTTGATAAGGTTGTGGATTGGCAAGGTTTGCACACAGAAACCCCTACATACCTATTTAGATTTACCAAAAGAGAACATGGGAAAACTTAGGTCTTTCTATATAGATGGAATATATCATTCAAAGACATCAAGGGGACCATATATAGTACCACCAAGGCCTGATTCATATTATGTAATTATGCTAATGAATTATTAGATCAATTTGGGATGCCTTCAATGGATGAACTACATAAGGAAATCCCTAGAAAGTTAAGAATTGCATAGGTGGAGAAAAATAGAGATGATAGAAAGAAGTCTATTGACCAACTCAAAGTCAACAAAGAAGTTTTGAATAAATGTTTGATACAACCAGTCAAGCTAGCCACTACAATAGATGCCTACATCAAAAGCATCCATAGAGACCTGAAAAGGGAAGTTGTTGACATAATATATTATGTGGAAATGTAAATAGAAAAGGTGAAGTTGAACATAATTGAAGCGATAATCAAGGAATATGACTCTTGGACTGCCTACAAGGAGAAGATGGCTTTCGAGAAGTCCTCATAATTTTTTATTTCTAAATATTGTGCATTGAATTGTAAATTGTATCTGAATTATAGGTGGGACAAAAGTAATTGAAGTGGAGAGATGTAATTGTGATCTTGAAAGTTACAGCATTTGAAGAGACTCTCTTGTTATATAAAAGAGAGCTCCATGTAATAGAAATGGACTTTTCCCCATTGTAACATTGACGATACTATTATATTGTTGAATACATGAGAAAAGGTAATTTTGGAAACCATGAATGTGTTCAATTGTGTATGGGACTATTCTACATGTGAAATTGATTTATAAGTTTCTTAAATGATATTTCACATGAACTATTTTTGTGTTTATCATCGAAGAAAATTATTCATTCGTTGTTACTTATGGATACAATGGTGATATTGCAGGTCTAATCTATAACTATTTGTTATTTATATCTATTTCATTATTTTTTAAACATATTTCCGTTCACATGAACTATTTCTGTAATCAACAATAATTTCTTATATTGTGTTTATATATTTAGAAATGCTCTTAATCATGATAGGTTAGAAATAGTAGGAATATATAGCTTTTAATTTTTTTTAATTAGTTAGATTTAGATTTAGAAATAATTCTTTGGAGGAAAAATTATTCTCCTCCTCTATAATATAAATTCTTAGTGGAAAACATGTCCACATACTAGTTGGAACTTTCCATACCAAACGAGAGTGAGGCTAATTGGGAATCTCCATCAAGAATTTTTCCTTACTGATTGTAAAACCATTTTAACCCATCAATAAGTTACTCAATTAGGATTTGATGTTCTCTAAGTATTCACTTTCTTTAGGCATTATGCATGATTTCTATGGAGTTTTAGCAGGAGAATAATGTTTTGCAGAACTCTTTTCCATTTGATAAAATAATAATACTTCTTGTTGGTTATATGGGATGACCCAGATTCTATCTTAGTTCTCCAAAAAAATCCTTTTTAGCCTTGACCCTTATGGTAAACCAAAAGGCTACACCATGCATGGAGTGCACAACATAATCTCACTCGAGATGGTTTATGGGTGACTGCAGGACGCATGGGTCCGCAGTTATGAAAGGGATTGAGGTTGTTCTTCTTACTTCTATTTCTACTTAACCATGTGCATTATATCCTACTATTCATCATATCTACTAATTCATTCATTCATAATATTCATTCTGCATACATATTCTAGTGCACATTGTAATTAAACCCATTCATTCATCTAACCATTTAACCATAATTGTAGAAATAACAAAAACATTCAGACACATTGCAACAAAGAGTTTTATCGTGGTTTACCCCCCCTAGGGCTACGTCCACAAATACATTCTTTTTATTTCGTCTTCATCATCAAAATAGCATTATGTGCATTACATCATGGGATATGTGAATAGTGGTGAGGTTGACCAACATCACACCAAGCTCCATAGCTTGTGACCTGACCCTCAGTGTTGACTCCATCCGAGCTTCACAACTCTTGACAAAACCTCAGTCTAAAAAAGGACACCAAAAGATACCAAAGATATGATAATACTATGATCTCAAGATCAAGATGATACTCCCAATATACCTCAATCTACCACATCCATCCTCTATTTATACTAAAAAATTGGGTTAAAACCCTTACATTATGACTCAAAAATCCTAACCCTAACATGGCTAGGTTTGTCCACATATGCATTGGATTTCCGCAAATCATGGCGTGCACTGCTTCCTTTTCCCTTTGTCACGTTGGTCTTCATTATTTTATGGCGCATGTTGTTACCTTTTGTCCATGCTTCCTTTCTTACTCCCAAAAATGCCTACGCCAATAGCCCCCCAACACTAGCATATGGCTCGTCCCGAGCCACTCAGGTCGTTTGTACCTCTTGCATTGTCTTCTCCAATGCATGAAATGTATTTTCCAAATCTATCACTTTGTCCTTTGCCTACGCACTCTTTTCTACCAATGTATCCACATCTTGTTCTATTGTGTGCTCTTTCAACACTTCCCTGCTTTGTGTATGTGCCTATTCCATGTTGGATTTCTCCATTTCCAACGATGTTATCATTTGTTCTACTTTTTCATGTAGGGCCTCCAATTGATCCTATCTTGTTTGTTTCTCTTTTTGTCTGGCCTTTAACTCTTCCTTCTAGTTTTTCATCTCCTACACGACCCTCAGTATCAGGGATATGGCCATTGTCTTCTACCTCTTCTTTAGGTCCTGAACTACCACATTCATATTTTCTTATCTCTTCTCTAGTTGTTAGATCTTCTCATCTTCTTCCAAGCTGGTCCAAATGCGCGCAATCTTGTCATACAATTCCACAACTTCTAAATTTGCTTCCCGTGTTATGATTTCTACATGTGCATTAGCCTCCTACTCTCTTAGTTCCCTCACTTCTGGGGGTGTGCTTGGAGTCATTTTTTCTATTAACTTTTCTATCTCCTACTTATATCTCTCCATTTTCTACACAATATTTTGTATATTTTCTTCTGTTGTGACCTCTAGTTCCGGCGCACAGTTTGGTATGTTGTTGTATACTTCTGCAAGTTTATTATCTAGTTTATCTGTGCATTGTTTCTCCTCCTCCTCCATTGTTGTTTTCTCACAAGTTACCTGCAATATCTCCTTAACTTCCCTTTCAATCTCTAGGTTGGTGGCATCTTCCTTAGCTCTAGACTGGATCTTCTGCATCACGCTTGCTTGTAACCCATATAACACCTTTGTGGGTATGTGTGTCAGCACCAACTCAAGATGTTCTATGTCTTTCACCTGTTTCTGCATTGTGTTCTAATCTACTTCCAACATTTCCTCTGTAACCTTGAAACTGTCATTGCTCTTTACTACTATTTGTATTGTCTCTTCCTGTTCTTTCTGTATTGGTTCTTCCTATACTATTTCATTCTGTTGCATTGTAGGATGATGCATTGTATTTTTCTGTAGCCTTTGTAAAATGCTATGCACTTATACTAACTTCTCCATAATTTCCTCTCTTTGTACTTATGCTGCAAGTACTACATTCTCCCCTCTATCTTGGACTTGGTCTGCGATGAATTATGCATTTTCTTTTGTGATAGTGAGTACTAGGGATTCTTGTGGTACTTCATTTTATTTCTTATTTCCCCCTCTTGTGTTCTTGGTTGGGGTTGAGGTATGCACAACATTTTTCTTCTTTTCTATTTGGTCCTCATGTGCCTCCTTTTTACGAGTGCTATCTCCCTTTACCTGATCTCTATATCCTTTCACTTCTTCCCTTGATGCGATGTATTTCTTCCTTGTCTTCTTGATTGTTGTGCTACTCCTCGAGGTTTGACTGCGCTCTGTAGACTTCCTTGTATTTTCTACTGGAATTCCTGTCTTCCTTGATGGATTTGTTTCTACTTGTTCCTTAGGTTTTTTCCCTTACTTCTGTGTTACTGGAACTTTCCATTGCATATGCCAGTCCTTCACTATCCATTCTACTTCCTCCCACGTTGTGCAGTACCTCATTTATAGCCACTTCTTCTTTGGATCTCTTCTGGCCTGAATCCACATGTGGTGTCTTGAAGCCTTAAAGTTGGAAAATCCTTTGTTTTCCTTGAATACTTCGATCGATATTGTCCACACATTATCTATATTTTGTTGCATATCTTTTAGGAACATTTCAAATACTACGCAGTTCATGGTGACTTCACCTATTGGTTCTTAGTGTCATTTTCCTACCATAAGGTTGTATACCGCACTGCAAAACATTTCCCTCTTTTGTCCAGAAAGGATGTGAATTTGGGTTCCTTCTAGCCTACTAGTGCTACCAATATCAATAGCCAAGAGTAATGGAATTTTGTCCCATTATCTCATGCACCCCTACAGTCTATTAAAAACTGATCTAGTAAATAGGGTGCCCAGTTGAATATTGTACCCTTTGCGCATTGCACAAATGCTGCTATGACTCCTGTCAGGGCCTCTTCCTTTCTACACTTCCTTAATAGTTTAAATTCCATAATCTTTGTGGAAAAACTCGTCTCAGGGTTGTTGATTTACTTTATCACTATGCCCATGTTTCCCCTATTTGTCTCAAACTGCACTTTAACCTCTTCTGCAATCTCCTTGTTCCTTGCTTTGTTCTCCAAGTAATCCTCTAGTTTTATGTCGATGGTTAGTAACCCTATGATTTTTTCTATCATGTCTACATCTATATGGACCATCCAGTCCATCCACATGATACCTCCATGTACCCTTTCCAATAGTTTTCTCTCACAATTTCCCATGCTCTTACCACGCCCGAAATGAGGTATTTCAAGCAAATTCATAATACCTGAATTATATAATATTGTGATACACTACGCGGGATCCAAAATTTGTTTTCATAAGGGTCATGCCTCCTCCTTGTTCTCTAAATAGATTTCCTGTGCAAGGTTAGGAAACTTTATTGTGTCTGTTACATCATGATCCACATACTTCAATTTTTCCACTTTTCCTAGCATGTATTCAACTGAAACTATGAAATCTGGGATATGAAGTAGCATGAGCTCCCTTGGGGTTTGTTTGCTTGGAGTTCCTGGTGTTTTCCTTTTTTGTCTCGCGGCTGGGTTTTCTTTTGCAAGTTATTCCTCGACTTCTTCTTCTTCTTCTTCTCCATATGTTTCTTGTTGTTCTGTAATGTCTTCGACCAAGAATTCTTCTTCGAGGGTCCCCTCACTCTATTTTTCCATATCCTTTGTTCCTACATATTTTTCTGAATTAGGGTTTGCCCCACCATTAGGGTTTACCGATTTTAGTTGTCCCGTGCTATGATCCACTTCCATTTCTTCTACAACTAATTTTTGTTCTTCTACTTTTGTTGGACTGAGGGATTCAGTCTCTGGCGTCGTAACATCCTCCACGTCCATGATATTTTTTGGTTCTTCTATTCTTTCCTTTTTCTTCCCTTTCTGTCGATTCGCCCTTGCGAAATGTCCATGACTACCGAATTTGGGACGTGCCATCTTCTTGTTTTCAGGAAACAACTACTATAGATATCATATGGGTTCTTCACAATCTCACACTTGCTATCCCTCTGCTTTCTCTATCATTTGGTCGCTCAAAAATCACAAGTGTTTTGCATTTTCCTGACTTTTCCTTTTTTATAGACTCAGCCATTAATTCTATGACATGTATTTTTTTTTCCGGTCATTCTATGCCCCGTTGCGTGGTATTTATTTTCCTTGCGCACAGTCTTATGAGTTTTGTCACACCAATTTTCTGTCTGTTGTGCACTTTCATTCCCAACTATCTGTTTATCACTTATTCTTATAACTACTTATTTTTTTATTTTTTTTTCTTTATTTTTCTACTTTTCTTTTCTTTTTTCTTCTTTTAAATCCTACTATTTACAATATGTACAAGTCTACTTGTTGCACTCCAACTACTGAGGGTTAGTATGTCAATTGTCCCTATACAGTTTCATTCAAATACCATTCAACATTCCTTGAACTTCCTTTCCTGCTAAGTCTTGCAATTGTACAACATCTCCATCTGTGACATAATTTATTTGATATATCCCTAGCCAATGCATTATAAGCTTCCCTGTGTGTTGCAAATACTTACTGTCATATAGGAGAACCATATCTCCTTCCTTAAAATTCTTCTTCTTGATATTTCTATCATGCCATTCTTTATCCATTGATTTTTGTACCTCCTAATGGAAACCTACTATAATTCTGTCCTCTTCTAATTCCATCAGTTGAGCCAATGTTTCCTGCATTGCGCCCCTTTTTTTCATGTCTATAATTGTTGCAATACGTAGACTTGGTATCAAATAATCTAAGGGAACTATTGCCTCCTGTCCATACACCAAAGGGTATATTCCCTATTAGCTTCTTGTAGGTAGTTATATAAGCCCAAAGTACTTTTGGTACCTTCAAATCCCAATTGTCTCTGTTCACATTACAAATATTTGTCAAGGAATTATCCAAAATCTTGTTGAAGGCTTCCACTATTCCATTTGCTCGAGGGTGATAAGGAGGTCTCTTCTGGTGATGTATATTAAACTCTTAAAACATTGACTCAATTGTATTGTTAATAAACTGAATCCCTTGATCACTCATCAATATTCTTGGACATCCAAATCATTTCACTACATGTTCAAATAAAAAGCACATTGCAGTCTCTATGTTGCAATCCTTCACTGGTCATGCCTCAGCCCATTTGGTCAAGTATTATGTCACTATAATGATATATCCGACTCCTTATCTTCTAGATGGTGGGTTGATTGTTCCCACAAAATATATTTCCCACTTTTCAAACACTTGCAGAGTAACTTGGGGTCTTAATGGCATCTCATCCCTCCTGGATAATTTCCCAACTCTTTGACAAACATCGCAATTTTGACAGTGTTCCTTTGAATTCTTGTGAACTGTTGGCCACCATAATCCTGTGTAAAATACCTTCTGCATGGTAGATTTTCCTGCGTAGTGTCCTCTGACAATCCCTTCATGCACCTCTGCAAAAATAAGAGGCCTTTCATGCTCCATCACACATATTCTCAAGATGTTATCTGCTCCTAGTTTATATAAATTTAAATGACCTGGAATCAACTGATAATCCATAGATATGACCACCACATTTTTCTTTTATACAGTAGTAAATTCTCTTGGTGCAAATCATGTACTCAAAAACTCAATAATGTCAAAAAAATACTCATCAACTATCTATACTAAAAACAAATGTGCATCTGGAATTTTTTCCTCCAAGTTACTGGATTCTTCTCGACTAGTTATCCTAGATAAGTGATCTGGTCCTACATTCAATCTTCCAGGCTTCACCAATAATTCAAAATAAAATTCTTAGAAAAAAACTAGCCATCTGCATATCCTTCCCCCCAACACTGGCTTATTGACTAAATATCTCAGAGAAGAATGATCTGTGAACATCTTGAAATGTTTCCCTAACAAGTAATGTATGTATTTCTGCAAAGTATACACCATAACTAATCCTTCCCTTTCTGTAGTGTTATAGTTCTATTCTAAATCTGATAAATTTTTGCTTGCAAATGCAATAAGGTGATCTATATCACCTTCTCTTGGTTGGGTTAATATTGCTCCTAATTTTATTGCAGATGCATCTACATGCACATGAAATTCTTTTTCCCAATCTAGAAAGATTAAAATCAGTGCAGTAACCATCTTCTCCTTCAAAATATCCAAACTTTGTTGGCATTCCTCATTCCACTAATACTTAGTGTCTTTCTTCAACAAATTCTCCATTGGTGTAGTAATCTGTGCATATCCTCTTATGAACTTCTTGTAATACCTTGTATGGCCCAATGTACTCTTCAATTGGTGCACTGACTTTGGTGTTGGTAAGTTAACTATGACAACAATTTTAGTAGGATCAACCAACAGAACCTGTTTACACACCACATGCCCTAATAAAATTCCAAAAGGTGCACTAAAAGTACATTTCTTAATGTTCAATGATATTTTACACTGTCTGCATCCGTCCAACATCAGCCTTAATACTTTAACATGATCCTTCAACATGCTGAACATTGTCCAATCATCCAAGTAAACCTCCAAAAACTTATGACTAAGGTCCTTAAAAGATGCTACTACTACCCTTGAAAAAATGGTTGGTGCATTCTTCAATCCAAATGGCATAACTGTATCCTGAAATGATCCCCACTCTGTAGCAAATGTAGTCTTGTGTCTATCTTCTGGTGTGATCCTAATCTAAGGATATCTTGAGAATCCATCTGTAAACGAATAAGATTCTTGACCCCCTACATTATCCAAAACTTCATCTGTAAATGGGGTAGGAAAATGGTCATGTAGGAAAACATCATTCAATTTTCTTGAATCTACACAAATCATAACCCCTCGCTTCTTTTCCTGCACCACCATAGGGTTGATGATCTGGATTATTTTCGGCACAAAATGAGAGCGGATATATAATGAAGAAATGCACAGAGATATCGCATATGTCCAATAATATAAAAAAAATATATCAGAGATGCAACCATAAACACAAATATACAGTAATACATGATTTCTATTAATGAAAGAAATGTATAGAGACTGTAAAAATACAGAGTGAAAGACTCACTAGAATGGTGGCAGCTTTTCTGAGAAGAGATGTGACGGCTACTCGCATTTGTAAGAAGATAATTACAATGAGGCTTTGAAGGAATTTTTACAATAAATAGGAATTCCAAAAACCCTAGAAATCCAAAAACCTAATCCTAGGAGATGAAGCGCCAAAAGTCATGTGGGCCCCGTTTGGGTAAGTTAATACACCAACTTCCCGGGGTCGTAACTTTTGCATACGATCTCCATTTTAGGTATATGATAGCTCGTTGGAAAGGTATCATCAAGGAGATTCATTTTGGGGGCTCAATCATGCCTTTAAATATCATTGAGAGCCTCGATCTTGAAAAACCTTCATTTAGGCCCTCAAAATGGCCCCGAAAGTTAAAACCTACTAAAAATAGTAAATTGCCAAAATTGCTAGAAAACTGTTTTGAGCCAGTCAGAAAAGGTGGGTGGCCACCGATATCCACCTGGATCAGTTGATCCATTATGACTCTTGTACAGGTTCTATGACACCAACTTCAAGCATCTTGTCAATTTATTCCTTCACCTTCTCTTTGTATATTGGATCCAATCTATAAGGTCAATGTCTGATAGGTATTTCTTTTGTCTTCAAAGGAATCTGCATATCTCCTAGCTCTCCTATTAACCCCTTCATCTATGAGAATGTCACTGGGAATAATTCATTGTACTCATGCAATAATTTTGTGATCCTTTCTACTGTCTGATTATCCCAATAATCTCCAATACTGGCCATCTTTGGGTTTTTTGTAGTTCCAATGTTGACCTTCTTGATCTTTAATGGTGAAACATAGTATTCTAAATCTAGCTTGGGACCTTCTAATTCTCTTTCACCTTCCACTTCTGGGATCTCTATATTGCGTAGATTATCTTTCGCTAGATCTTCTTCTTCTATGATGTGATAACAATGTGGCAATTGTTTAATTGTATGTCTAGCCTTCTTCTGATATGTTGGGATTAATTCAAATTCCGGTTCCTCAAATATCCCTTCTCTTACCACTTTCAACTTTGTATCAATCTAGGGGCTGTCATGCTTAAATGAAAATGTAACAATGAAATTTTGTTGTATCTCTTCCCAGTTAGAAATTTCTCTACATTGTTCCTGTTCTATGTACCATTTCTTCGAAATGCCTTCTAGTGTGTGAATAAAATGGTGTGGCCATTCTTATGGTGGTACTAATCTCCATTGAACTATGCATGTATCTACATGTTCTTGGTTTTTTCCAAATTCCTCATATTTCTCCTCATATCTATGCTCCTTCTCTGTGCCGAATCTGATGCATAGTAACCTTTTCCACTGAAACCAATTGTTGATATTTTCCTTGTGTGTACCCCACCATATTGCAGGTGTAGCTTTTAAAGCAATATCTAATGCATGTAATATTTTATTTTCCATACCTCTACCTCAAAATTAATTCAAAATTCTTCTAAGTCATTCAAATAATAAAAAGTAGGAGGTTCTCTTACCTCTGTACCAACCCATCTCAGCGGGCATGTCATTCTGGCGCATATTCTAGTAGAAAATTCATGTAGTCATTACTGTCAGTTTTCTAGTCCTGTGTCAGAGTCTAAATCACAATAACTAATGCTCCTCCAAGGAAGCATATCATCTGCAGTTGGGTTGATATAATCCTCTTCGCGCATGGTAGTTCTGTATAGATTATTCACATCTTCTGTAAGAATATTATCTATTGTAGGTTACACATACCTGCCTCCTTCTGAGGGATCTAATGGAGAAATAAATCTATATTCTCTTGATTCAAATATCATATTCATTTTTTTCAAGTTAATAATAGTATTTTTATCAAAATCCCAATCTAGACCCAACAATGATGGATATGGAGAAGTATTGTCTACTATTTCAATGACTTCGAAGTCTGCCATGGTGCGCGCACCATCTAGATATATTATAATCCCCTTCAACCTACCAATTGTCACCACTCTATGTTGATTTTCCAACTTCAACTGAATAGGTGAATACCCCAGTTGAGGTTCTCCCATAGCTTCCGAAGTCTTCTTTGGAAGAACATTGACTTCAGTCCCTAAGTCTAGCAGAATTTCCCCCATATTGAAATATCTTATGTTGGCATTAAATTAGAATTCCCTGCTGGTTCTTCTCTTCTTACGAACGTGATTTTCTCTTTTTACCCCTTCTTCCCCAGGATTATACTTTTCTAACAATTTCTGCAGTACTTGTAAATAATTTTTATCATCCAACAATTTGACACATGACCCCAAAAATTTTCTTAAGTTACTTGCTTGGTCTAAAGACTGCTCTTGATTTGTCTAATCAAATAATGAAGGCAGGTCATACACTGGTATCTCATCTTCTAGTTTGGTCCCTGAAGTAGACACAATATTTTCTTTCACAATCTCTTGCCTAGCCTCTTTGAATATCTCTTTCTCTTTTCGTGCATCAAACTTATGTTCAGGCATTGTATTCTTCCTGACCCACTGGTACTGGTTTTGATCCTTCTTGGCTGCATATTCTCATGTCTTAGCTCCACCTCTAGTAACTATGTTAATATTCTTTCCATCCTCTTCTTTTTTTTCCACCCCAATCCATTGTACGTTCTGATTGGTCCAATTCCTCTTGTCTTGTATTTTTATCAAGAGTGTTGAACAACCTTATGTTTCATGGTCTATTGCATGACAATACATACATGGCGTAAGTGGCTATGGGAGTTCCTTTGCATATTTCCCTGGTTCCTGATAGTTATGACAAAAAACTAGTCCTCGACCTCCTCCAAAGACTCTTCCTCCACGATCTCCTCCTCTGAAGCCTCCTTTGTTTCCTTTATTATCTCTACACAGTGTGTTATACTGAGGTCCTTGATTATACTGTGGCTGCATATTATTGTACTATGGTGGTGTTGTGCAATGTTGCGATGGTGCTCCAAACTGTTTCACATTATTGTACTACATTTATTCTTGAAACTTTTGCATAGGATTATATTGTGGTTGTTGTACATTCTTATGATACGACTGATGTGGAGATTTTACTATTACATGTTCATCCTGCACCTTATATGTATTTTCAATACTTTCTTTCATCATCTCCAAGGTTCTACAGTCCTTGTCTTCGTGTCCAACTGATTTACAAAAGTTACAAAATGTACTCTTCGGTATTGTCTGATACTTCTACATTAGGGGGAAATGATAGGGATCATGCCCATGTGTTTTTCCAATCTCACACCATGGTACTCATCAAGATAAAGGATTTGGCATACCCACTCCAATATATTGCACAAATAATGGACACTCATTATTGTGATGGCCTTATGTCCTACACATTGTACACCAAAAATCTTCTCTTTTCTCCTTTCCTTTATTCTAATTCAACTGGAATGTTAAGTTCTTCATATGTTGCTTTAGCTCTTCCATAGTTTGATCTGTATGTTTGTACTAGTTTTCTTCTAACTATAAGGCTACCTGCAGAGCCTTAGTCTGACTTTGGAATTTATGTTTTCTCAAAGGATAACTCAAATGTGGCAACAAATAATTAACAAACAAATGTCTATGATGCATGTCAACAATAGTGTACTTTAACTTACCTTTTATCCTCTTAAAATTCTACTCCACTTCCCATATTGATTCTCCTGGTTTCTTCTTGATCTCTATCATTTCATTCATAAACTGGTGTTCTGAGCTTGAATTTTTTAAATTCATTTATTAACTGCCTCTTCACCTCTACTATAGTTGTAGGCATTCCAATTGGATTATTTGTTGCAAGATCCATGTACCAATCTAGTGCATGATCTTTGAATGTGATTTCCAATTGCTCAACCTTTGTATCCTCATCTGTAATCTATTTTGATTCCCATATCTTCTCACAGATAAATGATTTTCTGGATCATTTGACCCGTCCCCTTGGAACTTTGGTAACCTAATAGTTGGATCTTGTCTTGCCATTGTGAAATTTGTTGAACTACCACCTCCGTGCGGTGTACATACTTAACTTCTACTTGTTGAACTTGCACTTCTGCTACTGGACCCACATCCTGTAAAAATTCTTCTACCACTAATCACTTTCTAGTTAACTAGTTTATGGGGTTGTGGGTTCCACACTAATTTAGATCTAGAATGGAGATCCTTCTTTTGCACCAGAACCATGACCTCTAGTTTTCCTCACATATGTGGCACACAAGATATCCTCAATCTACCCCGTGGCACAGAGATCGTCTACCTCTTCTACATCATTGTCCAATCCCACTGGCTAAGATACTCCCTCTTCTTGTTATTCATCCTATAATGGTAAGGTCATCCATTGCGTGTCACACCTGCGTTCCTTATGATTTCCTTGTTCTGTTCATCATCCATCATGATGGGATCCATTGCCTCCTTCTTTTGACTACTCTCTAGATCCTTATCCATTTTTCAGATCTTCCTTATTTCTCCCCCCAACTCCTCCATGTGTGTAGAGTGATCTAGCTATTTGATTCCATGGTAATCACACCTTTATCATGTAATAAGATCTTGATCGACGTGTAGAGTGACATGATGTACCTCCCTATCGGTACCTTCAAGAAATCCTTCTCTGTAGCAGTATATGACTTCACTTTATCTACTTCAAACTCAGTGATAAACCCCATAGTAATATTATTTAACCATAAATCCATTATGCGCATGAATTTATTATTAACCATTTCCAGTCGCGCAATATTTTCAGCAGTCCACTCTACTAGCCTAATCTGAATAGTCAGATGGTTATCTTTCAACCTCAATATCCACTCTTGTAATAACTTTGGAAAATAACAAAAATATGATTCATGCAAATCAGTAAACACACACCTATGCAGGTACTGGTGCGGTGTATACCTGGAACCCTTATTATATTTCTGCGTGAAATCTAGTTTCTTTGTCTCCAACCATCTTTAAATCACTTGCTTCATATGGTTCCATGGCCTGAACATCCCTTTTTACCACTACATATTCTTCACCAAACCCCATCCAATATGTCCTTCTAAGTTCTAGCTGGAAACATAACCATTTGTTGGTTATATGGGATGACCCAAGTTCAATCTTAATTCTCCAACAAAACCCTTTTCACCATTGACCCTTCTGGTAAAACATAAGGATACATCATGCACAACACAATCTCACCCGAGATGGTTTATGGGTGACTGCAAGATGTAGGTGTCTGTAGTCATGGAAGCGATTGGGGTTGTTCTTCTTACTTCTATTTCTACTTAACCATGCATTCTATCCTACCATTCATCAGATCTACTAGTTCATTCATTCATAATATTCATTCTGCATATATATTCTAGTGCACGTTGTAATTAAACCCATTCATTCATCTAACCATTTAACCATAATTGAAGAAATAACAAAAAAATTCAAACACATTGCAACATAGGGTTTTACCATGGTTCACCCCCCTGGGACTACGTCCACAAAATTCTTCTTGTTATTTCTTCTTTGACGCAACCCTGCTCTCACAGCACCCGATCGCTCCTCCAGGACCTTCTACGATCTGGCCCGAAGAGTCAACAACCCTTCCAACTCTCTCATGAGTTCTTTTTCCCACAGGGTTCTCCTCGGCGATCTCCCCTTCACTAGTCGGGAAATCGGGTTTCGCGGGTTTGTGAACCTTGGGTGCACTTCCCGTGCAAATATGAAACTCCGACTCTCGATCCCCGAGGTCAACAGTCAACACTTTTGTGTGTCGGGGATTTCCCTATCGGGAAATCGACAGATGAAAGGAGGCGATTTACTCACCTCTCAGTGCCCCAAATGCCGATGTGCGATGCCACATACTGTCCTCCGCTCCGTCTCCGTGGGACCCGTCGCAACTCGGGGCTTTGTTGTTCCTCTGTGCTCCCTTTGATTTCAAAAACGTCGAAGTGCCGAGTCCCGACTCCTTAGGATCTCATGCCACCTGTCCCTCCGATGATCGACGACTCCGATTAAATCGAGAAATCACAACTCGCGATTTCGACGTGCATGCAGCTCTTGTACACGCTAACCCCGATATGCCGAAATGCGATGGCAAATGGGTTCCACTGCACTTGGAGGTTAACTCTTCCTCAAGAGTTCAAGTTGTCGATTCTCTTCCTCTTGAAGAGTTCTCCTCTTTACCACCTTCACCTGTGTAAGTGAAGGAAAGGAACTAACCCTCCTGAGATTTTACGGCTTCTGGGTTCCTTCAGGAAACTCCCTGCACGTACTCCTTGCGGCTTTACTTCAAACACACTAAGTGTTTAAGTCTCCTTGACCTAGCGCACCCTTGCAGCAACAGTCTATCAATGCCTTAGCTCAGAATCCCCATTCTAAGACCTCGTCCAGCCTGCACAACCCTGGCACGGCTCTAACAACCAAATTCACTCTGGGCAAACGAGAACAAGAGTTTAACTGCTTGGCCTCCTCAACGCACTCTATGCGGAGGAATTCAACTGCACTCTATGCAGGAATCTCCTGGATCAAACAGAGAAACAATTGAAACTCATTTCTCATTCTCTCAGGTTTTGAACCTGATATGCAATCACATACGCAGCATATAGAAGATAAGCATAAAGAGAAGCAAGTATGCAACAACATAACATCAACAACACACACAATTCAAACACAGCCATGGAATTGAATCAAGGGATTCCTTCTATTAATTCAATCTGTACATGGGTGTTCTTCACAAGTTCT
>WSFP011480987.1:0-16181 GCA_009831015.1 Picea engelmannii | reverse complement strand
AAAGGAATAACAAATTCATTTTCAGGTGCTAAAAATAGTACTCCTGCACCTTCTCCTTCATATGACAAGGCATTGTCAAAAAATATTTTCCAAATTCCAGTGCTATACATATCTTCGTCTATCTTTCCTGATTCATTTTCATCTATGTAATTGTCTTCTATACAACTATTTACACCATGATAAAAAGACAAAACACAATTCCCTAGATCTTGATCGGCAACATAAATAGGATAATTGTTAGGATTCTGTGGGTCACTCACTGTGTATGCTAACTTCGTTTCCCTGTATAGACGAGTAAATTTTCCACCAAACATAGGAATCGTGGCATAGGTCATGTCTAGTTGAAGAGACACCCCAATTTTGGCTCCCCACGACCTAGATAGTAGCAAGCCATACTTAGGAGGTATATCGGTGATAACTACATCCATTAGAACACTTTTCCTTGGAACCTGTGCAAGAGTGACTACTAAATATTTTATCAGACCCATGCACTTAACAATTCTTGAATCGAAAGAGTACAGGTCTCCATAAGGCTTGGTGATCTCGAGGCCTAGTCTGTCCATAATAGACCTGGGCATCACATTATGTGAGGCTCCAGAGTCTAGCATGCAGTTATGCAGCAGTCGATCATGCACATTTAGGGTAGTATAGAAGGGAGCGATGGTGTCTCTAGCACCCTTGAAATGTGGACCAAAAGTGATATTAGGCTTATCATCTTCGAAGTTTATCATGTCAGAGTGGCTTTCTAGATCTGAAAAACCTATAATTTTGGTTATCTTCTTTCAATACACATGATTCTTTGCTAATTCGACCAGAGGGATTGGTATTTTGATCTTATTAATCTCATTTTCAAGGCTCAAACCTACCCCACTTTTGTCCGTTTCTCCGGTTGAAGCCTCAAACTCCTTTTCTAACTTATTTGTTTGTTCTAATTGATTTTCCGTGAGTTTATTTACCGATATATGTGTTTCAGCTATCTTAGTTTTTTTTACTTGGGTCTCAGCCTCCTTTACTTTGGGATTCTGCGAATCTACCTCTTTTATTGTGCTATTAGATATCTCAGTCTCCTTTGGGGCAGGCTCGTAAATTTTTCCTCTAGGAAGAATTTTATTGGGTTGAGGAGTCAACACAGGTTTGTTTTTAGGTCTTAGGTTGTACATATGTTGGACCTCAGCCATTATTGAATCGGTCATTTCTTGATAGACAAAAACAACAGTGTTGTTTATGTCATCATATTTATGTGACGGTTTCTCTGTGTTCAAGGAATTATCATAATATTATTTAGTTAAATGAGGTTGTGTGCAGTCGTCACCCAAATTGTTTACATCTTCTTCCAGATTCTCGAAATCTTGCACGTCATTTCCTCCTATAAATTTTTCATTTTTTAAAGGAGTTTGGATTTTCTAGTCTTCGTTTTTAATTTGTCTTTGTTGATTTTGAGGGTTAGGATTTCTTCCGAATTCCATTTTGATGAAAGGATATGCCTTGGATTGATCTAGCTCGATTCTGGAAATATTATTTGATAGCTCTTTAATTATCCTAGCCATATCATCCATTTTATCATCTGAGGATCTACTAGGCCCTGAGGGTCTCGCTTGTTCCTTAAAACGTTTGGTTTCTTGGTTTCCCATTTCTAGTTTTGTTTGTAATTTTCCCAAAGCCATCATGTTAGATTTGATCTCTATGGCATCGTATTTCATTCGGGTCAGGGTAGCTCCTCTCCTTTCTCTCAACAAAAGTGCAAAATCGGGTTCGAAGGCTCCCGCAAAGTTTACCTTGGCTGCAGGTTGGGATGGTTTAACATCGACTGGGATCTTATTATATAACTTGTTGAACCTTTGAATGAATTCCATAACAGTTTCTGATTTTTTTTTCTTTAAAGACCCGATCTCAGTCAAATAGTACAAATGGTATTTTCTTTCAGCCCATTGTATAAGAAAAGAGTCTTCTAAGGCATCATAGGATAATATCGAACCTACGGGTAGACTTCGAAACTAGGATTGTACCTGTCCTTTGAAAGTATGAACTAATAACCTCGAATATATGTCTTCTTGTTCGAGACCTAGGATATCTGTGAACTGATCAAAGAAATTTAAATGTTCTGTCGCGGTCAGGTCCACTTCTCCTGTAAATTTAGGTAAATTTTTCATGTAGTTTTCAGGAAGGTTGTGAAGAGGGACAGGCAAGACCAAAGGTGCATATCTGGAAGCTACTTTAGTGAAAACTTTAGGAGGTGGGGGCGGCCCTTGTCCCCACCCTCCTCCTCCTAGAGGCCCTCCACCTCCTCCTCCCAAAACCCCTCCACCTCCTTGAAGAAGACCCTCGACCTGCAGGCCGAGATCCACTCAGGATCGTTCTAAAATTCCCTTGAGATGAAATGGCTCCTTTTGTTCCCTGCTGGAACCTCAACATATGATCCACATGTACTTATATGAAGACTCCACCTGTGTGAACATACCCCATGCATGAGA
The DNA here is from genome assembly GCA_009831015.1 of Picea engelmannii. Lineage (NCBI taxonomy): Eukaryota > Viridiplantae > Streptophyta > Pinopsida > Pinales > Pinaceae > Picea > Picea engelmannii. The sequence continues at coordinate 13,710 of WSFP011480987.1, read as the reverse complement.
TTTCGTCTCCTCACGGCCTCTGAATATGACCGTCTATCTTTTCGTGAAATGGAATTTCGGGTTTCAGGACTCCCCAGGTCCTGATGTTAAGAGACTCTATCTCTTCGATCCTTCGATCTCTGAATTATCGAAACATAGAAATAGCGCTCAATGGTGATTATCCCCCTGGGACATATCTCAGTCCATGTGACCGCACTCTACTTCAGGGTTTCCAATATCAAGATCCCGACCCTTAGTCCTCGAGATGGCCGAAGTGTCGAATCCCGAAATGCCGAAATCCTTGGCCCGAATTTCTCCTCCAAAGTTATGTCACACTTCATGATTTCAGGACTTTCAATGTGAATTATCCCAGTTTTTTGTCTGTGGGATCCCTGAAATGCCAAATCTCGATATCCCGATACCAAGTGTGACTGCAGCCCCGCTTCTCTCTATGTCACGTTTCGTGACTTCGGGGTTTTCTAACCCAAGACCACGGACTCCTTTCCTTCAGGAATAAAGAAATCCCGAATCTTGGTATGCCTAAATGTTGGCTTCCTCCAGATCCCTTCAACACCTTTGGGATTTTGCATTTCATGACCCCACGATGCAAGGTTGCCTGGTCCTTTCTCCTTGGACTTCCTGGTATCCGAAATACCAAAGTACCAAATCAAAGGGAGAGAAACAACAGTGATACTCCCACATCCAATGACTCACATTCTCTTGGGACTTCATGGGTCAAGAGTTCTGAACTCTTTCCCTTCACATCCCTGGTACCTGGAATGCCGAAATCCTCCCTTTCTGGGATTTCTACGAAACCTTGACCGCTCTGCCACATGTCCTCCTGTGTTGAACGCTCCCGATTCCTTTCGGATTTTGCGACCTGTGAACTCTAGTCTCTCGGTCTCTTTTCCTCGAAACCTCTGAAGTTTCGAACCCCGAAATCCCGATGCCTCTGTCGTTTTGGGACTTTTCGGGTTCTCTCCTCTGCTTGTGAGGTTTTAAACCTCATGCTCCTTTCCATGATCCGATGGCTATCGACTATATGAGCTAGATCTGACAGACCAGATCCACTCTTTTCCGCTGTGCTCTCCTACTACTTCCTGGATGTGAAAATTCAACGGTCCAGACCTTATCCTCACTTGATCTGATGGTTGTTGTGCTTCCCTCCTTGTGAGCGCTCTATTTCTTCCCAAACCTTGGAAGAATATCAAATACCTTAGCCCTTTCTCCTACTACTATGAAACCTATGACTTCGGCTTCTATCCACGTTTTTTTAAAATGCTTTCTCTCCTGATCTTTGTTGACCTCAACTCTCTAAAGGGTCTTCTTTCGGCCTTTGCGATTACTTGCAATGCTCTATGCATGAAAGCACTCTCCCTCCTGAGCTTTGTTCTCCTCTGAAACCTTGAAAGGTTTCTTCTATCTATGCACTTCTTGCAGGGTCCCTATATACATGAAGGTGTTATTTGTCCTAAGCTTCGGGACTTAGAATAAGTCCTCACTTTCTCTCCTGCTCCTGCACTCGACCTCCTGAGATTCTGGACTTGAAACAAAGTCTTTTTGAGCCTACATGGTATTTAGCAACCCTGTGAAGGTCCTCTTGACACTTCCTTCTCCCTCAGAGCTCTAAGAGTTCTTCCTGTGCAAGTTGGCACTTACTCAATGCCCTCCTAGTGGAGCTCCTGCAGAATCCCTCAGTGATTTTGTTCCCATCAACGAACTCTAAGCAGATTTCTCCTATGCATTCTGTGCACTTGCTTAGTGCCCTCCTGGTAGAGATTTCCCAGAATTCCTCATAATTTTTGTCTTATATGAACTCAAGATAGAGTTCTTCTTCTCAATGCAACCTGTGCACCTGTTCAATGCCCTCCTAGCAAAGATCTACAAAACTCCTCAAAGATTCTGGTCTATCCTGTGCTCTCTTCTACACAGTCTTACCTCCAAGGTATTCAACAACCTTGAGGATTCTCCTTGAGCCAATGGCTTTAGCTGGTGCGACCTCCTAGCACGTCCTTGCCCAAATTCTGTAGAATTTAGAAGTGCATCTATGCACTGGCTTTCAGAACCCACAGTGTTCTATCATGCACTCTTGCATGAAGCCTCAAAGAACCCAGACCTGAAATCAAAGAACCCACAGATAGCAGAACGTATATATCCCTGCAAATGCACACCTAACATACATCTACAACATATAATGAACACATGAAAGCATTCACACAACACATAATGACATGCAGGAAAAACTGTTGATTTTTATTAATGTAAAATGCCTCTTCTTACAATGTATTCAAGCTCAGACTTTGATAGAGTCTCGGCTCCTTCTCTCCTCTCTATCTTCTCAACTCGACTCGACTAACTCTACAGATCCCAAAATATCTTTTACATGAGGGGGCTCTTTGAGATCTTCCCTCCAAGCTACCTACTCTATTCAATTACATTGAATTTACTATTAATGGTTGTCTAGTCCAGAACGGATCTAGATCCCAACCTTACAACCATTAAAGGCTACCTACATCTAAAGCCTACGCATAGGCATAGCCTTTTGGCTCTAACAACCTTACAAATATTAAATTCCCTTCATTCAAATTCAAAATATTAGAGGGTTGGCGCCTCTCTTCCTTGAATGCGTGCCTTGAATGCGCTGAGTGGGTTGGCTGGCTGGTGCATGGCTGGCTTGGGAGCGATGCTCCTGCATCATACTCCTCTTCTGTGAAAATTCATGAGCTCCTGCTCATGAGCTCTCCACCCTGGAGGTTGAAATCCTCCTCGATCCCAAACAACTCTTTGGAGTTGTCTCTCTGCTCCTATGTTCTGTTGTTGTTGATGCTTCCTTGCTGCTGTTGTTGTCTCTCTTTTGCTCAGCTTCTTCTTGCTGACTGCTTCTGTTGATTGGATCATCATCTTTCGGATCTCCTCAATCACCTCGTCCAGCTGCTACAATGGCTGGCTCTATTCATGCAGTCTCCTATGCTACAATTTCTCCCTGCAAATGGGTAGATCATCATGATCTCCCATGATGTCTTCTTCATCTCCTATGGCCTTAACTTGCCACTCTACTGCAGATTTCATCTCTGCAGTCTCCTCACTGAGTTGTTGTTCAACCTCTTCATCTGATAGTGTTGTTGTTGTCATTCCTCTTGCTGGTATGTCTCCATATTCTTCTAGCTGCTACAATGGCTGGAATTCTTCCTTATCTTCCGCTGCATACCTCAGTATTACTTCATCACCTATTCAGCTTCCTAGCTGAAATTTTTCAGTGATTCCTCAGAATGCTCCTCAACAATCATTTGCATGTCTGTCTTCTCTTGGAAGTCATCTTCTGGCTCTAGATTGTTCAGCCAATCCTCCAACTTCTCCAACTCCATCTCCCATGGAGTGAGTACTTCAGCTGCCTGCTTTGCTGTCAGCTTCAGTGCTGCAACTGTCTCTTTTCAGCTTCCTGGCTGAAACGGTTGAGCCTTTTCTCAGAATGCTCCTTCCCTTCTTCTTGGGCAACATCTAACATCTGCTCCAATTCTCCAACAGTCATATATGGTTGTACTTCTATTGTTTCTCCCTTTGCAATGCATATGCTGGCCTCATCCGGGCTATATGGAAGGAATATCTGAATTCCCCCAATCATCAGAAGATTCCTCTGATCCTCCTTCTCTGTTAGTTGTCCTTGCTGATATGAACTCAGCTCTGAGCTCATCTTCTCTCCCTTTCCCTTCTGGCAGTATGGGATTTCTCTACTGCCCTCCTGGAAGTCTATGAGACCCTCAGATCTCATCTTATTTCCCTCTCGGCAATATGAAATTCCTTTGTTGTCCTCTTGATAGTATATGATATCCCGTAGTAATCTCATCTCATTGCCCTCTTGGAAATTGGGAATTTCCTCTCTTCTCTCCTGGTAGTCTCTTCACACATGGCAGTCTCTGAGACCCTCATCTGATCTCTGTTCATCCTCAATGTCACTGAGATTTCTCCCAGCCTCTGGTTCACATACCTAAACCATTCCATCTTCTGGTCCATTGAGGTTTTCAACATGTCTCAACCATCCCTTTAACAGCCTTCATTGCCTTCTAGCCAACAATTCCTGAATCGGCCATTTTACCTTCGCCTTCATGGGCCATTCGTATACCCATATTGATCTTGCATCCTGCTACATCTGCAATGCCAGAATTTCCATCCTTTCCCTCATCTCGGCAAGTTCCTTATCCACCTCAGCTTTGCTCGACTGCTAGTGGTTCTTCTTCCCATCGCATGCATGGCCTTCAATAGCCATATTCTTCCTTCTACCTATTAATGTCACTCTACAACTGAGAGTACTTTCAGCTTCTATTACAGTCCTCCTGACTGCTTTCTGACTGCTGCCTACGTACAAACAATCACCATAGAGTTTCCAGCACTCTGTATTCCTTTTCTTCTGCCTACAATATACAAATAGAGTCAAGATTTGATACCACTTGAAGTGTATCAGAGTGTTTTCTTTCCCTTCTCTGTCTCCCCTATACCTGAAATCTACAGATAGAAAGTGGCTATGATACCAATTGAAGCAGACCCCCGACCTGCAGGCCGAGATCCGCTCAGGATCATTCTAAAATTCCCTTGAGCCAAAATGGCTCCTTTTGTTCCCTGCTGGAACCTCAACATTCGATCCATAGGTCCTTATATGAAGAGTCCACCTGTGCGAACATACCCTAGGCGTGAGATTTCGTCTCCTCACGGCCTCTGAATATGACCGTCTTTCTTTTCCCGAAATGGAATTTCAGGATTTAGGACTCCTTGAGTCCTGATGTCGAGAGCCTTTGTCTCTTCGATCCTCCGATATCTGAATTACCAAAATGCCAAAATGGCGCTCAATGGTGATTATCCCCCTGGGCCATTTATCAGTCCATGTGACCGCTTTTCCCCGTGACCGCAGTCTACTTCAGGGTTTCCAATATCAAGAGCCTGGCCCTTAGTCCTCGAGATGGTTGAAGTGTCGAATCCAAAAATGTCGAAATCCTTGGCCTGACTTTCTCCTCCAAAGATGTGTCACACTTCGTGATTTTGGGACTTTCGATGTGAAGTATCCCGAATTTCTTTTTGCAGGATCCCCGAAATGTTGAATCCTGATATCCCGATACCAAGTGTGACCGTAACCCCGCTTCTCTCTATGTCACATTTCGCGACTTCGAGGTTTTCTAACTCAAGACCGTGGACTCCTTGCCTTCAGAAATTCTGAAATCCTAAATCCTGGAATGCCTAAATGTTGGCTTCCTCTAGGTCCCTTCAACGCCTTCGGGATTTCGCATTTCATGACGCCACGATGCAAGGTTGCTTGGTCCTTGCTCCTTGGACTTCTCGGTATCTGAAATACTGAAGTACCAAATCAAAGGGAGATCAAGGAAAGTGATCCACCCACATCCAAGAACTCACATTCTCTCGGGACTTTGTGGGTCAAGAGTTCCGAACTCTTTCCCTTCACATCCCCGGTACCTAGAATGCTAAAATCCTCCCTTTCGGGGATTTCCCCAAAACCTTGACTGCTCTACCACGTGTCCTCCTGTGTTGAACGCTCCCGATTCCTTTGGGATTTCATGATCCATGAACTCTAGTCTCCCGGTCTCCTGTCCTCAGAACCTCCGAAGTTTCAAACCCTGAAATCCCGATGCCTCTGTCGTTTCGGGACTTTTCGGGTTCTCTCCTCTGCTTGTGAGGGTTTAAACCTCATGCTCCTTTCCATAGATCTGATGGATATTAGCTGTATGAGCTAGATCTGATGGCCTATATCTACTCTTTTCCAATTTTCTCTCCTACTGCTTCCTAGACGTGAAACTTCAATGGTCCAGACCTTATCCTCACTTGATTCGATAGCTACTGTGCTTTCCTCCTTGTGAGCGCTCTATTTCTTCCCAAACCTTGGAAGAATATCAAGGACCTCAACCCTTGCTCTTGTTGCTACGAAACATGTGAATTCGACTTCTGTACGTGTTCTTTGAAAACACTTTCTCTCCTGAGCTTTGTCAACTTCAACTCTCCAAAGGGTCTTCTTTCGGCCTCTGTGATTACTTGCAGGGATCTATGCATGAAAGCACTCTCCCTCTTGAGCTGTGTTCTCCTCTGAAACCTTGAAAGGTTTCTTCTACCTATGTACTTCTTGCAAGGTCCCTATACACATGAAGGTGTTATTTATCCTGAGCTTCGGGACTTTGAATAAGTCCTCACTCTTTCTCCCGCTCCTGCGCTCGACCTCCTGAGCTTATGGACTTGAAACAAAGTCCTACTGAGCCTACAGGGTATTCAACAACCCTGTGAAGTTCCTCTTGACACTTCCTTCTCCCTTAGAGCTCTAAGATTTATTCCTATGCAAGATGGTACTTACTCAACGCCCTCCTGGCAGAGCTCCTGCAGAATCCCTAAGTGATTTCGTTCCCTAAAATGAACTCTAAGAAGAGTTCTCCTATGTGCTCTATGCACTTGGTCAATGCCCTCCTGGCAGAGCTTTCGCCGAATTCCTCATAATTTTTGTCTTCTCTGAACTCAAGATAGAGTTATTCTTCTCAATGCAACTTGTGCACCTGCTCAATGCCCTCTTGGCAGAGATCTACAAAACTCCTCAATGATTCTAGTCTGTCCCGTGCTCTCTTTTGAAAAATCTTACCTCCAAGGTATTCAACAACCTTGAGGATTCTCCTTGAGCCAATGAATTTAGTTGGTGTGCCCTCCTGGCACGTCCTTGCCCAAATTCCATAAAATTTAGGAGTGCATCTATGCACTGGCTTTCAGAACCTGCAGTGTTCTATCATGCACTCTTGCATGAAGCCTCAAAGAACCCAGACCTGAAATCAAAGAACCCACAGATAGAAGAATGTATCTGTCCCTGCAAATTCACACCTAACATACATCTATAACATATAATCAACACATGAAAGCATTCACACAACAGAGAATGACATGCAAGAAAAACTGTTGTTTTTTATTAATGTAAAATGTCTATGTTTACAATGTATTCGAGCTTAGAATTTGACAGATTCTTGGCTCCTTCTCTCCTCTCTATCTTCTCAAATCGACTCGACTAACTCTACAAATCCCCAAATATCTTTTACATGAGGGGGCTCTTTGAGCTCTTCCCTCCAAGCTACCTACTCTATTCAATTACATTGAATTTACTATTAATGTTTGTCTAGTCCAGATCGGATATAGATCCCGGCCTTACAACCATTAAAGGCTACCTACATCTAAATCCTATGCATAGGCATGGCCTTTTGCATATAACAACCTTACAAATATTAAATTCCCTTCATTCAATTCAAAATATGAGAGGGTTGGCGCCTCTCTTCCTTGAATGCATGCCTTGAATGCATGCCTTGAATGCGCTGAGTGGGTTGGCTAGCTGGTGCATGGCTGGCTTGGGAGTGATTCTCCTGCATCACTCCTCCTCTGGCGACCGCCATCAATATTATTGGATAGGATAACGATGTTTTATACAAAGGGTTTTGGAACACTAAAAGCGAGTCTTTAGCTTCTTTGAGAGACGAGAAAACTGAAGAAGGGTGAAAAGGGATGTGAGGACTTGGTTCCTTGGACTTGAAAGAGATGTAATCAGGGGAACCCACGGGCATAGAATATGAGTCTATGGTATACTCCTCGAGACTCGATGAGGTCGGGAAATCTAACCGAAGAGTCGGCGGGATATCGATCGTTGTTAAATTTACTGAGGGATTTTCGCCTTTATGTATGCCGGAAGTTGTCGGATAAATTTCATTTTTAATTTTGGGGAGAGATGAAGTTGGGTTGAGGGTTTTAGGGGGGTATTCATGCAAAGTTAGAGGTTCCAAAGGAATCTTAGTTTTGTTTTGTGTGTGCATAAGCTGGTAGACCGTAGTGGTTGGCTTAAGGGAACCTCTTGTTTTCAGTATTTTTTCGGGATAAAAAACGGGTGTGGTATGTTTACCATCCAGGTTTTTTCTAGTGTTCCTTCGACCGGATTCCAGCTTAATTAAACGTGGAGTCACCAAGTGAATGATAAAAAAAAAATCCTTTAGAAGGTGTTCACTTATTGTTCACTATCAAAGGGTAGAAACTTGCAAAAATGTCGTTCTCCCAGGGAAAAGGTTTCGTAACTTCGTTCCCCAGCAACGGTGCTAGAAATATGTTGTTCCAGAGTCTGTACTTAAGGCTAAAAAGTACAGGGTCTAGGCATCCGAAAGTGAGTAAAAGATAAAAAGGGGAAAAAACAACCTTCGGGAAAAAGGAATCTAAGGCTAATTTCTAAGTTGTCTCTATCTCACTTCCAAACATTCCTGGATGCTTATATCCCGTTCAATTATGGCCCATGAACATTTGAGTTCAATCCAAGTGATGGCGGTTTTAAGTATGGTGTCGAATACATTCAAAGTGATGTTGGTTTGATCTGATAGGTCGGGTTCGATGTTGGGCTATCTTGCAAAGTGCACAGTCATGGAGGAACAAAAAATGAAAAGAAAGTTCGAGGTTTAACATGCCACTTCAACTTTTTCTTGAACCATATAAAAGAGAACTTTCAAAATCTGATGTTAAATATAGAACACAAACCAAAGGCCTTCTCCCATAACTAAGTTAACTTTTTAAAGAATCATGTATGAAATGTGAGAAAACATTAAGCAGTCGACAATGTGAGGCTCCTATCAAGGGAGAATCTCACCCTATAAACAGAAGAAGAAAAAGGGAAGAAGTAATTTGACAAAGCATAAAATATAGAGATCTAAAAAGTTCACAGGTCTTGTACCTGTTGATAGCCGATACAGAGGAAAAACTGCAAGCGATTAGAAGACTAAAAGTTGGTCACCACAGTAGAAGTTGCACTAAATTTTAGCTAAGAATTCATCAGAAATATATATTTGAAATGAAACTTAATATAAGATAACAGAGAAAACAAAACTCATAACTCAGTCTTCACGGAATCATAAGTCTTCAGATTTCTTTGTATTAATTTTCAAAAGGGATAAAGTCTCTATTATAATCGACCAAGAAAGGTCCAGCCCTTATTCTCACTTCAAAATGCATATTTATACAAACTTCTAAATGCTGGAATCTCAATCGTTCCAGAATTTTTCGGTTACAAAATGGGAAATTTATGTGTTTCACTTCTTTGTCTTTGTCCTCCTTCCTATGGGCAGAGCACCTTCCTTTCTTTACTCTTTGGGTTCTAAAAATAGAACATGCAGACATCTGTCATTATTTGACACCAAAAGACTGCCCCTTCGCCTGCTCGGTGCAAGTGATGCACCTCTCCACCAACTGGATTATCAGCCTAGAAGGCTCTGCTTGGTTGCTCTCTTCAAGAGTGTAACAATTATTCACCAGTTGTGGTAAACTCTTTCCCACTTGTCGGTCCTTTGCGATGATGGAGCATAATTGTAAACTTGGTTGTACTAGCCATTTGTCCATTTGGGTCATATCAACCTGGCTGATATGGGATATCTCCACTTGTTGCCCATTGTCCCAACACTTCTCTCCTTATAAAGATCTAGCAAACCTTTACTTATTAAAGAGAACATGTCCTCACAAAAATTCTTTACTTCATTAGCTCTCCCCCTACTTTTCGATATGTTTTGCTCCTAGACCTTCAGCAGGATATTACCTATGGTTTGTTTTGCGATGGATAATTTTGAGGTGTTGACTGTCTCTATCTTCGCTGTAGCTATAACAACGTCTTGGAAAGCGACCCATGTTGCCTCGAATTCTCTTTCTCTCGAATAAATGTTCTCTAATATTTTTTCTATCATCCAGAAATGGTTTTGAATGGTTCTCACATTTTCCAGCAAGTTGTGTTGAGCCGTAAGTACCTTATGTCGAATTTTGGCAGCCTGTGATCTCAACATTTTTATGTCTACAACCTGTTTCTTAGCCACCTCCAAATTTGACTGCAACTCTATAATATGTTTCCCTTGTTGTCTTACCTGTGTTTAGCTAGTTTGCGTCGACTGGCGCACCTGCTCGAGGTTGGACTTGAGCTTCTTGATTTTATGCAGGTCGGTTGTTCAAGCTTCCTCAAGGCTCCTTCTCACCTCGTCCATGAAATTCACTTCGGAAGTAGCTACCTTAGCTTCCAATTTACTAATTAGGAGGTTCTTTCATTTCAACTGAGTCGTCAAAGTCCCAACTGAGTATTGATTGGTTGTAGCATAAGCCCCTAGCGTCCTAGCTATCTCCTATGAAAATTTTTCCTCTTTCGCGACCTTCCCATCTGTCATGATTTTAAATTTTTTAGCTACTACGCCCTCTTTTTGATAAAATCCTTGCCTTACCATGGAATTTCTTTTCTTTTCAAAGAAAAATTCATTGGGAGGCAACTCCTCTACAGAAATAAGCGTCAGTTCTTCATTGAAAATCCATCCCTCGTCAGGATTCCCCTTTGTGAACTGCAAGGGTGTGAAAATAGCAATCAGACTGCCAATTTTCTTAGATGTTTGTTTCAGGGTGACTTCTGTAACCATCTCGTTTGGCGCGATCGAAAGTGAGTAAGCCAATCCCTGCGAAGGTATCTCCGCTTGGCCTTGGGCCTGCTTTCCAGGCGTGCCCTTCTCGGGGTTTCCTTCCTACTTCTGGGGAACTTTGGCTCCTAGCTCTGAGGTTCCAGCCTCATTGGTTTTCCTTTGGTCCTTCTCCTCGCTAGGACTCGAGTCCTTTTAACCTTTGGATCCCATCTTCTTTGTAACTGGAAGCTCTAGGGCTTCACCCTGTAAAATCTGGGGGAGACAACTCTGTCGGTGTTCCCAAAATTTCAAAAATTCGGCCATGTCTCCAGGTGGCAAGGCTTGAATTTGACTTAGGAATTCCGTGAAAGACCTTGCACCCCAAAATATTTCGTCATGCAGGGAATCCTCATGTTCATACCTCTTTAGGCCGCAACTTTCCAGGTTATTGCTCACAACCTTACTAGGGTCATGCTTCTTCAACTCAATGTCTACCAGCTTCATTTCTTCTAGAGCCATAGCCTCAGCTTTGGCGTGGCCAAAATCTAATAAGGAATATGCACCGATATGAATAGGGAAGGGTGGCCATACCATTTTTTATACTCCTTTGAGCTCCTTGCTTATCCCGTCGAGCACAGACTATCTAGCGATCTCACAACACAATAGCTTATCTGGCAGGAATAGAGGGAGGGAATATGGAGGAGCAGAGGTGTCGAACACCCTGATATACAAAAAATTCGCCTCTAGATACCAATCTGCCACGCTGCTTAGGCTAATCACAACATTATCTGATATCATGGGAGGCGGCTGGCCAAAAATGGCGACATGCAGTGGCACCATTACCTAGTTGAAGATCTCGTAGATGAATTCTTTGGCCTTATCCTCCCAAATCTTTCAGTGGTAGACATGGATGGGCTCTATACTAGATGGATTCCATCTCCAGTTCATTAGAGGGAAAGGCGTCATGAAACAAATGGGTCCATGATGTAGGCGGACATGAAAAATGAAGTTGCTTTCCCACTCGGCTTTTGCGCTCGATATTCGGTAATTTGACTGGTTAAACTGTCCGACAATAGTTTGGCCCAGTCAAAAGAAAGAACTTCAGTGACTGTATGAATCAGAGGCACCCACAGAAGAAAACAATATGTGGTGTCCTCTCTCCCATACAACCTATAGGCCATCATTTCTATATACCTGAATGGTGTCTCTAAGGAGGATACTGAATAAATTCTATTAGAATCCGCCCTGAATTTTGCAGGGTGAAAAACCCAATCCCTGATCAGATCATACAAGTTTATACCATATTGCTTGAATTCCTTCTCCTTGAAACCTTCCAGAAATTTGGCATTATACGCGAAGTTTGGTGTGGGTGACAGTTGATACATTTCCTGCAAATGTTCTGGTCTAAAAGTCCCAATCGTCACCTTTTTCTTGTTGATGACAGTTCTGGTTGGTATATCCACATGGTCTAGCACCCATCTGATCATATCATGATAGGGGAGGAGCCATGGTCTTGCCGTTATTTTGTGCATTTATGCCTGAATGACAATTTTGTATGTGGTGGCCAAATCATCCTTCTCATTATCACTGGAATCATTTGAACAATTCACCGATTTGGACTGAAAAATGTCAGAGATGTATGTCTAGGTTTTGATAGTATTAATACTTCGAGGTGAAGTATCGAAAATAGCATCGGAGCCCTGACCTAAACTTTCGGTAGCTTCCTTGAACACCTTTCATGGAGCCATGAAAGAGAATTATGTACGCAGATCACCTGTAGTAAGAATTGTAAATATAGATAGAAGTTATCCTGATGAAAAAGATCTGCATGCAAAATAGAAATAAATTTGAAATAATGAAACAAACCCCTTAGCTTAGTCATTTAAAACCCTGGTGTCCTTGTGAACAAAATGGTCAAATCACTTGAAGAAATATTTAGTAGTAAAAGCGAGATCCTACTATCTGTCACCTCTTCGTAGTCCAAATAAATTCCATAATTGTTTGACGAGTCATAGCACGAATCAGCGCAAAAAACATTTAAAATTACTCTGAAGACGGTGCATATTAAAGTTTTCATTGGTGCATCAATTAATCCTGCTTATCTCCTTTAATTAAGTTTGTTTTAGTCTTTAATCCCCCCTTTTCGGCATTTTCCATATCGGGAGAATTCACTCCTACCCTTTGAGCACCCAAAACCTGAAATCGCAATGATGTGATTTAGTTTAAAAAACATGATCTGACTTAAGCTCTTAATTAACCCATGCTTAATTAATAAAAATCATGACTATGTGACTCGGGGCTACAAAGGTATAGTTTTTTGCGAGAGTGATCACTAAGTCACGAAACCCCAGCAATGCTTAACTAGGGTTTAAAGTGACTTACCATTGACACTAACCTGGGTAAACTTTTAAAACTATTTCGTGACTTCACATATCGGAGTTTGGAAACCTTGTGACTTGTAACTCCCGAAGTGTGATAGCGCGAGGTAATAAAAGTAATAAACTTGCTTAACGGTTAAGCGATGGTGACTTAGGACTATAACGACCATTGCTACTTCGCATGTCGGGGTAAAATTTTGGTTGCAAGGATTATATTTCAACCACTTGTAAAAGGTGGCTCCGACACCCTCATTCAGCCAAGGGAAATTACAGAGTGATAATAGCCTAGACGTATAATAACCAACAACTAATACTTATTAGTTGAATATCTGATGACCATAGGGTCTAATTCGAAAAAAAAAAAAAAAAATTTCAATTTTTAAAGGTCTTGTTTCTATGTGTGCAGTTGTGTGTTCAAGAACGATATTTCCAATGTTTTGAACATGCTCATCACCTCACCTTCACATAAAATTTCTCAAATTGGTATATAATAAACCTGAATGAGCTTCTCTTGGTTTCGATAATAATTAATTCTCTACTGAATAGGGGAAACCACGTGAAGGTGGAAGCTATAATTACCCCCCCCTGCCATCACATCACTCTCAATTCCCCCATACCTAATTTTACATAATAAAGAACATGTAACAAACTACATACAAAAATGGGATAAACTTAAAAAACATAATTCACATATACAAGTAAACACTTAGAAAACAATAAATCATATACATAATAAATATATAATTAATAGAATAAATCATAGAAAACATATAATCACTTACCTCATGAATTTCAACATTTAAAGATCACTCATCTTCTTCATCCAAATCAACATCTATGTCATGATCTAGTTCAGAATCGATAATGTTAAAATGATCATTCATATCAACAACCTCAACGTCATTTTTTCTATCATCATTGATATCATCAAT
>WSFP011480986.1:0-16182 GCA_009831015.1 Picea engelmannii | reverse complement strand
GAAAGTTCTTATTATTTTGGGTGTGAATTTAAAAATTGGTTATCCAATATTGGACGTGGGGAATTTTGTACACGTTTTCTCTCTAGAATAGGACGCAATTCCACAAGGTTTGGGAAAGTTACCATAAATTTCGTTTAGAAAATTCAATTTTGGTCAGACCTATGGAATTGCAAAGAAGACATATCAGAGTAATACAAGTCTAAATTTTTGACTCAAAGGGGTCTAAATTTCAGAAATACATCAAAAGGAAGGTCGGCTAGGAGGACATACTCCAAATCAGAGTTTCAAAGGTATGTTTACTTGAAACTATCATAACGTTTGATTGGGATGTCCGATTGAGCTGATTCAAAATCCATTGGAAAGAGGAAACATAGAATATTATATTGGAAGAAGGATTATAACTATTTTAGATAATTATTCGTAATATATTAATGTTGTAAGTTGAGGTTTGGGTTAGACCTCAATTAAGAATCAACGAAAATACCTAAATTTACAGGAGATGAAGATAAAGATGAAATACATCCCGTGGAATGGTTGAGGATGATAAATAACATTGTAAGATTCATTTTATGGCAAGCCTTATGTTTTATGATGGAGCTTTCAAATGGTGGCATAGCCTCAATGTAGATACTAGATGAAGAACCACATGGGAAGTATTTGAAAAACTCTTCTCAAATAAATGGATCAAGGATAAAAAAATGGAGGAGATACATAAAATTCAAGTAGAACTAAAGTAATCAAAATAAAATGTATCCAAATTGAAAAATTATAATGAAGAGAAAATAAAATATATTACAAAGAAAAATGATGAGTCTGTCAAGATGCAATCCCTTAATTAATCACTCATTAAGGAGGTTAAGAATGTAAAGCAAGAAAGAGTAGCAAAGAAAAGTGAGAAAATTATGATTCAAAGGAAGATTTGAAAAAGAAAGAGTAAGAGATATGTAGATTACAAAATAATAATAAAAAACTAATGGATGAGGTTAAAATATTGAAAGAAGAAAGGAAAAATTATCAAAATCAAGAAGAAACGAGGATCTTGGATGAAGAATCTGCCAAAAGACTTGAAGAGGAAATTTGCAAGAAGGCTGAGGAATCCCTAAAAACCAATGAGGTAAAACTAGAAATGCAATCTAGAATTGAAGAAGGACGTCAAAATTTGATAGATGGGGTCACATTGCAGGTTCAAAAGAAGAAACAAGACAAGATTCAAGAAGGTCAACAAAAGATACTTGAAGAAGTTGAACTCCATCTAGAGGATGTACATGCCAAATATGATGGTATTATCTCCAAGGATAGAGTAATAAAATACCAATAAAAGATGATTGAGGATGACATTGTCTCTGAAAATAATATAGATGAAATAGGTGTGTACAGTGAATAAAAACCATCAAATTTGAAACCATACCGACACCCTCATTACCAAGAAATATTTCAAGGAAGACAATAAGGTCGATATCAACATTATCAAGGAATAAGATGAAATACTTGTCA
Source organism: Picea engelmannii (assembly GCA_009831015.1). Lineage (NCBI taxonomy): Eukaryota > Viridiplantae > Streptophyta > Pinopsida > Pinales > Pinaceae > Picea > Picea engelmannii. The sequence goes on along the minus strand of WSFP011480986.1, from coordinate 14,688 downwards.
ATATTCATGGAACAAGACATCACAAAACCACTCTTCAATAAGATATTATTAGAGACAAACAACCACTACAAATTGGAGAAGCTTCAACAAGAATAATCAAGGGAATTTTTTTTATGCAACAACTAGCCACCAAGGATTACAACCGAAAATAATTGATTTTGGATGGATGGATCACCATCAATGGAAATAAGAAACTAGGAACATAAGAAAATCATATTACTTGGTTTCATCACATGTGAAGCCCTTTAATTGTAGAGCTTTGAGGACAAATCGTTTTGGAGGGTACTATGTCATGACCCAAGGGGGGCATATATAGGGTTAAATGCATATGATATGACCCCAAGGGGGGAATATATGGGTCTAAATGTACATGCAATGTGTAAATATATATGTAATAGGGTCGACCTTATAGTAAATGGGCCTCATGTGAAAGTGTGAATAGGTATATATACAGATCATGTATTCATTATTGAGGGATGTGCATTGTGATGTATGAATGTATTTGGTTATGTGGATGAGGTTCTCCTATTATTTAAGGATTTATTGTATAACTTATATATCTTGGCTCAAAATAGGAAGTACCGGCAGGAAGTACACATGAGTTATTGTATAATTTACCTCACCTAAGAAACTACCAGCAGGAAGTACACACATTGATAGAGAAATTTCAAGCATTCAACATCACCATTACCCCTTGATCTAAGAACGTACTTGTTGATTCTTTGGCTATAACAGTCTCGAGGCTAGCTCCCATCGAATATTATGAGGCCTCTAGGTTTTCTATTGAGTTATTATACAATCCATATGTCCCCGATAACATTACCAATTGGAGGGTATTTGAGGGAGATGAACAACTTATATCCTTCTTAACTAATGAAGAAATTTTAAAGGAATTGGCTATTGATGACAAAGTATTTCAGAAAATGTATGTTGAATAAGGAAACAAGGAACATGATGTAGGTAAGGAAAACAACATTACCCAACCTAAACTCCATATAATGACCAGGGGAGTAGTCAATATTAAAAACCTCTTTGATCTATGAGAAAGATTTAAGAACCCCAAAAATTTCAAAACTGACAGTTCATGTCCCGCCTGCAAAGTCATAAATTTAGGGACTGTTGATAATCTAAAAAATATCAACCTCAAAAAATCACTATCTTCTGAGGAGAATAACACTTACCTTAAATTGTTTAAGGAATATCAAGATGTTTTTGCAAGGTCCTACCAAGACTTGAAAACATATGATACTAGGATCATCCAACGTATCATTCCGCTCATACCAAAGGTTAAACCATTTCAATAGAAGCTGAGAAAAATTCATCCATCTCTTGAGCCTTTGATGCAGAAGGAGCTTAAAAAGTTGTAGGATGTTAAAATTATATTTTAGGTGAGATACTCTACATGGGTAGCTAATTTAGTGCCCGCAGAAAATAAGTCAGGAGAAATTCATTTGTGTTGATTTTATAAATTTGAATAGGGCCTCAGAAAAAGACAACTACCTCGTCCCCCCCATGGAACAACTTATACAAGCCATCTCTAGATCTGAGATGTTCTCACTTTTGGATGGGTTTTCAGGATACAATCAAGTCTTAGTTTCAGAAGAAGATAGATTGAAGAAAATTTTCCAGAGGAAATGGGGAACATTCATTTACAAACGCATGCCATTTAGATTGATAAATGTAGGAGGTCCTTCCCAAAGGGACATGGATGTAGAATTTAGAGGACTGATAAACAAATGTGTAGTGGTCTACCTAGATGATGTCATAGTCTATTCCAAGAACAGGTTAGATCACATTGCCCATCTAACTCATATTTTTGAAAGATGCATGAAGTATGGAATATATTTGAACCCAAAGAAAACTATGTTTGGTGTGGATGAGGGTAAACTCTTGGGTTACATTATTTCTAAAGATGACATATATATTGACCTCGAGTGAGTCAAGGAAATTTTGCAACTCCCACCTCCTCACAACAAAAAGGCTATGCAATATTTCTTTGGGAAGATTAACTTTGTGAGGAAATTTACTCATGACTTTGCAAAAATGATCAAGCCATTGCAAAAAATAATACGTAAAGATGCAGAGTTGAAATAGAATAAAGAATAAAAGGAAGCCTTTGAAAATATAAAGGTCGCTATCTCCCAAGATCTGATATTGCGTAGCCCTGATTTCAACAAATATTTCTTTCTCTACACCTTTTCTTTTGACCAATCTTTAGTTGTATTCCTCACTCAAAAGGATAATGAAAACAATGAGGTCCCTATCTCATTCATGAGTACCAACTTGTAGGGACTTGAGCTTAAGTACCCTGCTATTGATAAACACGCATATGTCGTTTATAAGGCAGTAAAACATTTTAGATCCTATATCCTAAAGAATCATATGAAAGTCATAATACCTCACCCTACAGTAATGTCACTATTTACACAAAATGAAATGGGAGAAAGAAGAGGGAATTGGATGGTTTGTTATACGAGAATTCGATACGAACATCAAGCCAGGAAAGATAGTTAGGGGGGAAGTTTTGTGTAATCTAGTCATAGAATCCTAAGAGCTAGTAGAATTAGAAAATTTAGGTTGGGACAATGAACTCTTGTTGTGGTGTAGTGAGGCATTGTACATCCCACCAGGTCAATACTCATGGTATGCATATTTATCTTACTTCCTCCATCATGGAACCTGTCTTGAATGTCTGAAATCTAGGGAAAAAAGAGCCTTTAGATTAAAATATTCCCAATACTGCATTATTAACTTTGTGTTGTTCCATATGAATTATGACGGTGTATTACTTAGGTGACTTGAAAAGGATGATGCATAAAAGGTATTGAGAGTGATCCATGATGTTCCAACAAGTGGACACTTCACAAGGGAAACTACTGCCAATAAAATATTGAGAGCAGGATACTATTGACTAAATTTTTTCAAAGACGCACACACACATGTAATAAAATGCAAGGTCTTTCAACTAAGTGATGGGAAAGAAAATAAGGCATCCATTCCATTGCAACCGATAACCATATCTAGACCTTTTGAGAAATGGGTAATATATGTCACAGGGGAGATCAATCCAAATTCATATAAATATCACAAGTACATCGTGATTGCAACTGATTATTTCATGTAATGGTCATAATCCATTCCCCTTACCCATATTAATGAGAAAGTGGTGATCTAATTCCTATATAAATGTTGATTATTTGGGTTGATTGTCATTGATGTCAACTCTTGAAGAAAGTCTGGTAGTGAATTTCAGTAGAAAAATGTTTGGGTAATGGACCCAAGTTTGTTTGATGTATAATGGTATGAGTTTTAATATATTTGAAGGTAAGACTATTCTATATGGATAATACATGTCATTCCATTTCCGGTGGTATGTGGAACGTCACATAACTCCTCACGGTTAGAGAGTTATGTTCATGTGAAGTTGGAGAACCCTCATGAGTCATTTAGAAGCCCCAAAAGGTCAAAGTAGTCAGAGTGGTTGCAAAGAAGAAATTATTTAAATAATAAAGTCAATTGATGAGTGTACTATAAGTCAAAGTGGTTACAAAAGAAATTATTTAAATAATAAAGTTAATGGAGAAATTACTAAGTGGACAAGTGGTTAGAAGTGGGTTAGCCCTAAAATTAGGAAAGTGGTTTAAGAGATTTTAGAAGGTAAATAATAAAGTGAAGTGATGAGTGTACTATAAGTCAAAGTGGATACAAAATAAATAATTTAAATAATAAATTTAATGGAGTAATTACTAAGTGGACAAGTGGTTAGAAGTGGGTTAGTCCTAAAATAAGGAAAGTGGTTTAAGATGGTTAAAAGGTAACCCCTTGAGGAAGCTACATAAAAGAATAAATAAGAGGTAAGAGTCTCTCAATTTAATTACACTTGAGTATATTGAATATATACAAGTGACTGAAGAAACCAAAGTATATCTAAGCTGAATTTCAGAGGGACGTTGAAGTAAAGAAGACCAAAATTCAAGAGAGGATAAATTCTTTTGATGGCGCTTTCTAAGGTATGCTATTTATAGGTCATCTCACCATTTTCGCAATAATTTTTTTTTCTAGAATGATTCAGACCATGAAATATGGATTCTATTGAAGAAACATATCCTAATACTCTGTGATAAAAATTTCAGCTTGTGGGTCATTATGTTTTTGGAGTTACACTCCGTGGAAAATAGAGTTTGTGGCTAGTCCTGAAACTAGTCTAAAACAGGTGTTTCAGGTAAAAACGTCAAAACTTCTTCATAACAGATCCAAATTCAGTAAGAACAAATGTATTATTTAGAATGCAATATTTAGTATTCTTTGTACCATTTTCATATGCATACAACAAATATTCTGTTCGGGGAACACTCTACAAGTTCACTCTCTAGAATAAACTAGAATTCAACAAGGTATGCCATTTTTGCTATAACTATTTTTCTGAGAGGTTCCAAGCAGTGAAACCTAGAGGAATTGCATAAAAGACACTGAAGAACATTGTGTACCATTTTCAAATCTTTATTCATTACAAGTACATAGTTATTATTGTTGCAAGTTAGGTTTGTTGACTAATCCAAAACTAGTCATGTGAGACTAAAATAAAATTTGATGAAAATGCTAGTCTCTTGTTAAGTAAGGTTTGCAGGTTTGTGATCATATACACTAGGTCTGGTACAAATTTACAAATCAGATTTGGTTGAAATTGATGAGGGATTTTGGTTGAGGTATGTTACATATAGAGGTTGTATAACAATGAGGTTGTGGCACATGGTTTGATGTAATGGTTTATGGTATTTGGTTATGGATAGTATGATGTATTGCTATAAAATTTTTGATGGTTATATTGATATATTTATTTGGTATATGGTTGAGGTACATGTTAGGTACATGGTTGAGACAAGTAGTTGATGAGTTGGTAGATACATGAGGAGTATAGTTGATGATGTTGGTACATCTTGATGAGTCATAGTTTATGTGTATTTGATGCATGATTGGTACATATTTGGTGCATGGTTGATGCACTCGTTGATGGTACATGTTGGTGCATGGTTGATGCACTTGTTTATGGTGCATGATGATTATAGGTTGTTTGGTACAAGTTGGTGCATGGTTGATGCACTTGTTTATGGTACAGGTTGATTACATGTTGATTGATACATGTTTGTAGCAGTATATCTTAGAGTGATAGTGTGATAGTGATTTCATGATTCTACTTATATTTCAGGGTGGTTGGACGGGGCAAGGACAGGTGGTTGTAGCCACCTTCCGATTGTAGTCAGAGAACATAGGGGGTTGTAGCCTCTTTCTAGTTGTAGCCAGAGAATTGGGGAGTTGGAGCCTCCCTCAGGTTGTAGCCTGAGAAACTAGGGGGTTGAAGCCTCCTTCCAGTTGCAACTAGAAAACAAAGGAAGTTGGTGCTTCCAATGAATATAATTCTTAAAGAAATATAAGAAAAAAAAAATTGTGGTTTTCTCCCGCTTTGGGTTTTCACGTAAAAACATTGGTGTATGATTGTTCATTTTTTCATTGTGTATTTACTCTGCAACTATTGGATGATAATGCTACATTGATATAAAATTTTCATTTTATGGTTAAAAATGATTAAATTGTTCTATTACTGATTCACCCCCCCTCTCAGTAATCCAAGAATCGATATCAGAGCAAGTTCCTTTAGGAAACAATTTAACCACTGGAAGGAGTTCGTGGATTATTCTGAGAATGGAGTACCATTGTTTAATGGTCAGAATGATTTAAAGTATGAGTTATGGAGTGGAAGGACGCAATTAGTTTTATAGGCAAAGGGGTATTATATTTTGCTATCAGTCATTACAAGATATGATAGTTCAGAAAGGGAAAAGACTGCAACCAAGAAGGAATTGAACAAGAACAAAAAAATAGCAATGGATTTCATTTGGGAAGGATTACCTAATCCGGTAAGAGAAAAAGTTTGGTAAATGTTCATCAGCCAAAGAACTTTGGAATAAGTTACATGACATATTCTTCACCCATTGCAGATTCAGAAAATGCCAAAGAAGATGCAGGTACAGATCAAGAAGAAATATGTTCACCATGTCAAACAGATTCAGAAGATTAAGAGTACATAATCAACATAAGTATGTTGTTTTTCTTTAATTGTAAAAAACGTGGACATCTTGAAATAGAATTCTATGAAGGAAATGAGACAGAAAAAATAATTGAAAAGGAAGACAATTACGAAGAAGGATTGATTAGTGATTTAGATGAACTAAGAAAAGAAAGAGAAGAAAACAAGTCACTCAAGAAAGGGTTGATGAAACAAAAGGAAAGTGTTCAGATTTTTTAAGAAGCCCAACAGGTCATTGAGAACTTAAGAAATCAGCTAGAAAAAGCCAAAAAGATCGAATAAAATCTTGAGTATCAAAAGTAGTATTTGGAAGCCAACATAGCAGCAGAGAAGGAAGAAACATAAATGAGAGAGAATATATTGACATATCATTTTAAGGGAAGAACTAGTGATCTAAACCAGCTTGAGGCAAAGTTTGGTCAAGAAGAGAAAGGACTTGAAGAAGAAATAATCACATTAAAAATCCAGCTTGAAGAAGTGAAAATAATATAAGAAGTCATGAAGTCTTAGATAATGAAGAAAGAAGAAGAGGTTGAGAATCTTGAAGAAGAAGTTGCCAATTTGAGAAGTAAAATCGTCAATATCAAAAAGAACGTTGAAGAGATAGAAACATCCACATAAGTTATAGAGAATGAAGAGAAACAATCTAGGTTGTTAGAAAAAAAGAATGAATAAAATAAAAATAATTATGAAGAAGTACCCAAAGGAAGGAATCATGGTCAACCATAATCTAAGAAAACTATTGAAGATACATCTTCAAGAAGACCATCCATGTTCAAGCCACAAAGAAGCTTCAACCATGATCATGATCAGTCAAGACAGAAATTTAGATGGACTACACCACAAAGAAGATCACTCACTCCCAGGTATGCAATTTTTTTTTATGGTCATTGTTTTTATTGTACTGATTTTGGACATAAGGTTGCAGATTGCAGGGATTATAAAAGAAATGTTCAAGCAAGAAGTGCCTATTTGGCCCCACGTAACATTGAATGTTAAAAATGTCATAACTATGGACATATAGCCAATGATTGTAAAAGCATGATCGATACTTCCATGAAAGAGAACATTGATATCATATATAAGAAAGTATGGATAAGAAAACAAGAAGAACATGTGAACAAAGACCAAGTCCCAGAGATCGCAAGATTGGAAATAAAACGAGATGAAGAAAATTATATAGAGACAAATAAAGATGTCAAATACAAAAAGGTTTGGAAAATAACTGAAAGAAAAGAAGGACATGTAAAAAAGGAACATGTTCAAGAGATTGTACTTTTAGGCATTGTAGTGAAAGACGAATCCATAGAAAGAAATAAAGAAGTCAGATCCCAGAGAGACGATGAATCTACTAATGAAGATGATGATGAATACACATCATAGAAGGAATTGTTCTCAGCCATTCAACTTAGAGACTCCCAGGTAATATGAATATTAGACAGGGGTATTCCATGCGATAGCTGTAACATACCAAAGAACCATCATTCAAGCAACTTGCAGAGTTTGAGTAGACAGATCTAGAATAGTCAGTTAGAAGAAGTAAAATCAGTTGTATTAGTGAAGACTTCATGATAGTATAGTGATAAATGGGTCAGCATTATGGACAGTTGTGCAGTAGAGTCTTGGACAATATGGACAGAGATGGATTCGTAAGAATACTTAGCAGGTTTGGGCGGATATATGATAGTGGACGAGAGCATGGATTCATAGATTGGTTCAGAGACAAATGAACATTATCATAATAGATGATATTACACAGGAAATGACTCGAACAATGCTAATGGATTCCAAATTGACAGATTTTTTTTTGGACACATGCAGTGCTTCCAATAGTTCACATTCAAAACAGAGTAATTCTCAGAAACAACAATGAAAAAATTCCCTATGAGATATGGAAAGGAAGACCAACAAATGTGAAGCACTTCAGAGTATTTGGAAGCAAATGTTACATCAAAAGAGAAGATGGCAGAATGAGAAAGTTTGACTCTTGTGTAGAAAAATGAGTACTTGTTGGTTACTCAAGTACAAGGAAAGCATACAAGTGTTACAACTTGAGGTTGAACAAAGTTGTGGAAAACATAAATGTAACAATTGATGAAACAGGTGGACGAGAGTTAAAGGAAGAAGAAAATGAATCAATGGAACAACTTTACGAAGAAGCAGAAGATGAAGAAGAAGTAGAAGGGGAAGATGAAGATGATCAGACATAAGTATAATAGCAATTTCAACAAGTGCTTCCAAAGACACCTAGAAAACGAGTATAGAAGAATCATCATTCAGATCAGATTATCGAAAACAAAGATGCATGATTTGAGACTAGAAGAAGAATCTGTTCACCAGAACAAATTCACCTAGCACTCTTATCTACGATTGAACCAAGCAATTTTGAAGAGGCCAACAAGGATGAATTATGGAATAAGGCCATGGATGAAGAATTGGATCAAATAGAGAAGAATGGCACTTGGGAATTTGTTCCAAGACAAAAGAATAAGAATGTGATTGGAGCAAAGTGGGTTTTTAGAAATAAATTGAATAAATATGGACAAGTTACAAGGAACAAAGCTAGATTGGTATGTAAATGATACACACAAGTTGAATGAATCGACTTTGAAGACACATTTTACCCAGTTGCCAGAATGGAAGCAATCCAATTTCTTTTAGCCTATACATGTTCCAAGAATACTAAAGTGTATCAAATGGACGTGAAATCATCTTTTCTGAATGGAGAATTTGAAGAAGAAGTCTACATTGAACAACCAGAAGTATTTCAATTGTCAGAGAATACAAATTATGCGTGTAAATTGAAGAAGGCCTTGTATGGTCTAAAACAGGCTAGAGCATGGTACTCTAGACTGGATAAATATCTACAATAGATAGGATTCAGAAAAGGAAGTGCAAACAACAAACTATACATCAAGGTAACTCAAGATGGTATTTTATTAATTGAAGTTTATGTTGATGATATTATTTTTGGAAGCACTGATGACAGGTTAAGCCAAAAATTTGCAAATGATATGCAGAATGAATTTGAAATGTCATTACTCGAAGAACTATCCTTCTTTCTGGGTCTTCAGATATGTCAAAGAAACCAAGAATTTTTTATTTCTCAAACTAAGTATATCGAAGAAATGCTAAAGAGGTTCGGAATGGAAGATTGCAAACCAATTACCACTCCTATGCAAACCAGTTGCAAGTTGAGAAAATATGATGATTCAAAGTATACATACCAGAGGAAATACAGGTCAATGATTGGTAGCTTACTATATGCGACAACATCCAGACCAGAAGTAATGCAGGTAGTTGAACAGGTGGCACGATTTCAAGCAACACCAAAGGAATCGAATGTATTAGCGGTGAAGAGGAATTTCATATATCTCAAAGGAACATAAGAGTTTGGATTATGGTATCCAAAAGGAAAGGATATATCACTTATTTCCTACACAGATAAAGATTGGGTAGGTTGCATTGATGAACGACGAAGCACCATTGGAGCAACATTCTACTTGGGTGAGTGTTTAGTATCTTGGCTAAGAAAGTAACAATCATCAGTATCTTTATCTACAACTGAATTATAGTATATTGCAGCAGCATGATGTTTCACTCAGGTTCTATGGATGAAACAAACTTTGATAGATATACAGGTTGAGTATGATGAGCCCATTCCAATCTATTGTGATAATACAAGCACCATCAATATCTCAAAGAACCCGATGATGCACTCCAAGACGAAGCACATTCCAATAAAGTATCAATTTCTACTGGAACAAGTTGCAAAGAAGAACATCAGAGTTGAATACGTGGGCAAAAAAGAACAAGTGGTAGACATCTTTACAAAACCGCTTCTACGGGAATCCTTTGAGTATGTTTGCTAGAGACTCTGAGTAATTTATACTCCAAAATGAATGCTTTTGAATGCTTATCTTATATGTCTTATATTTACATGAGGAATTACCATAAAGAGGACAGTTCAGGTTGGGATATCAATTTCAGGAAGAGTTCAATTAGGGGGAGCAACCCCGGATGGAAATATACCTTTGCCATTGATGACAAAGGGGGAGAGATTTACAGATGCAAAGATATAATTGCTTGGAGAAAGAACACAGAGGCATGGTTCCAGGGGGAGCGATGGTAATAGAGGCATCATGAGTGATATTACTTCAATATTCATCAGAGTGTTTTCATCAATGCAAAAGGGGGATATTGTTGATTATTTGGGTTGGTTTTCATTGATGTCAGCCCTTGAAGAAAGTCTGGTAGTGAATTCTGGTAGCACAAAGGTTTGGGTAATGGACCCAAGTTTGTTTGATGTATAATGATATGCATTTTAATATATTTGAATATATGACTATTCTATATGAATAATACATGTCATGTCATTTCTGGTGGTATGTGGAACGTCACATAACTCCTCACGGTTAGAGAGTTATGACCATGTGACTTGGAGAACCCTCATGAGTCATCTCGAAGCCCCAAAAGGTCAAAGTAGTCAAAGTGGTTGCAAAGAAGAAATTATTTAAATAATAAAGTCAAGCGATGAGTGTACTATAAGTCAAAGTGGATACAAAAGAAATTATTTAAATAATAAAGTTAATGGAGAAATTACTAAGTGGAAAAGTGGTTAGAAGTGGGTTAGCCCTAAAATAAAGAAAGTGGTTTAAGAGATTTTAGAAGGTAAATAATAAAGTGAAGTGATGAGTGTACCATAAGTCAAAGTGGATACAAAATAAATTATTTAAATAACAAAGTCAATGGAGAAATTACTAAGTGGACAAGTGGTTATAAGTGGGTTATCCCTAAAATAAGGAAAGTGGTTTAAGATGGTTATAAGGTAACCCCTTGAGGAAGCTACATAAAAGTATAAATAAGAGGCAAGGGTCTCTCATTTTAATTACACTTGGGCATATTGAATATTTAAAAGTGACTGAGGTAACTACATGATATCTAAGACGAATTTCAGAGGGAAGATGAAGTAAAGAAGACCGAAATTCAAGGGAGGATAAATTCTTTTGATGATGTTTTCTAAGGTATGTTATTTACAAGTCATCTCACCATTTTCACAATAAATTTTTTTTCTAGAATGATTTAGACCGTAAAATATGGATTCCGTTGAGGAAACATATCTAATAAGTTGTGATGAAAATTTCAACTTGTGGGTCGTTATATTTTTGGAGTTACACTCTGTGGAAAATAGGGTTTGTGGCTAGTCCTGAAACTAGTCTAAAACAAGTGTTTCAGGTAAAAACGTCATAACTTCTTCATAATAGATACAAACTCAGTAAGACCAATTGTATTAGTTAGAGTACAGTCTGTAGTATTTTTTGTACCATTTTTAGATCCATACAACAAATATTTCGTTCGGGGTACGCTCTACAAGTTATCTCTCTAGAATAATCCAGAATTCAACAAGGTATGCCATTTTTGCTAGAAATCCCTTTTTGAGAGTTTCCAAGTAGTGAAACCTAGAGGAATTGCATAAACGACACTCAAGAAAATTGTGTATTATTTTTAGATCTTTATTCATTACAGGTACATAGTTATTATTATTGCAAGTTAGGCTTGTTGACTAATCCAAAACTAGTCATGTGAGACTAAAGTAAAATTTGATGAAAACGCTAGTCTCTTGTTAAGGAAGGTTTGCAGGTATGTGATCATATACACTAGGTCTGGTATAAAGTTACAAATCGGATTTGGATGATGAAATTGATGAGGGATTTTGGTTGAGGTATGTTACAGATAGAGGTTGTATAATAATGAAGTTGTGGCACATGATTTGATGTAATAGTTTATGGTATTTGGTTATGGATAGTGTGATGTATTTCTAGAGAACTTTTGATGGTTATATTGGTATATGTATTTTGTATATGGTTGAGGTACATGTTTGGTACATGGTTGAGACAAGTATTTGATGAGTTGGAACATACATGAGGTGTATAGTTGATGATGTTGGTACATCTTGATGAGTCATAGTTTATGTGTATTTGATGCATGATTGGTATATATTTGGTGCATGGTTGATGCACTCATTGATGGTATAGGTTGAGGTACATGTTGGTGCATGGTTTATGCACTTGTTATGGTACAAGATGATTACAGGTTGTTTGGTATATGTTGGTGCATGTTTGATGCACTTGTTTACAATACATGTTGATTACAGGTTGATTGGTACATATTTACAATAGTATATCTCACAGTGATAATGTGGCAGTAGTTCCATCATTCTACTTATATTTCAAGGTGGTTGGACGGGGCAAGGACATGTGGTTGTATCCACCTTCTGATTGTTTCCGAAGAACATAGGGGGTTGTATCCTCCTTCTGGTTGTAGCCAGAGAATTGGAGAGTTGGAGCTTCCCTCAGGTTGTAGCCTGGGAAACTAGGGGGTTGGAGCCTCCTTCCAGTTGCATCTAGAAAAAAAAGGAAGTTGGTGCTTCCAATGAATATAATTCTTAAATACATATAAGAAAAAACATTACCTGGTTATCTCCCGCTTTGGGTTTCCACAGAGAAACACTGGTGTACTGTGTATGCATATGATTGCTCATTTGGTCATTGTTTATTTACTCTGCAACTATTGGATGATAATGCTACATTGATAAACACTTGCATTTTATGGTTAAAAATGATTAAATTTCTCTATTACTGATTCACCCCCCCTCCCAGTAATCCAACAAGAAACACATAATAACAAGGTTCGAGGTACCTTCTGTTTTGGTTTTTGATAATGCTTCCTAATTTTCTTCTACTCTTTTGACTAAATTTTCTTTGGAAAAGGGAAATATACTGATATATTCTGCTAACTATTACCCACAAGGAAATTGTGTTACAAAATTAACCAATAAAAACATGGTAAGAATTCTCAAAAGCACCGTAGTGGAAAATCATAAGAATTGGGATAATGCACTTCACAACGCTCTGTAGGATGATATGGTAACTCCTAAATAAGCCTTAGGGAATTCTCCCTATTTCCTAATTTACGGACAAGAAGATATCCTTCCAACTAATTTGTATCTCCCATCTCTTCATCTTTCTCAAGCCTCAAGGGGCCAACCATTGGAAAACATGCAACAAAGAATATACACACTTTTGATGATTGAGGAAGAAAGGTAAGGGGATAAGAAAAATTTTGCACCCCACCAACAATTAGTCAAAAGGTGGTTTGATAAGCACAAATAAGGAGACAAAAGCTTTGAGGTAGAAGACCTAGTTCTGAAATAGGACAAAATTAATGAGCCACAGGGGAAACACTCTAAATTTCAAAATCTATGGCTTGGTCATTTCCAAGTTGCTGAGAATATTGGGTGATCCAGGTGGATATCGGTGGCCACCCTCATTTTTCGACTGGCTCAAAACAATTTTCTAACAATTTTGTCAATTTATTATTTTTAGCAGGTTTTAACTTCCGGGGCCATTTTGAGGGCCTAAATGAATGTTTTTCGAGATCGAGGTTATTAATTATAATTGAAGGCATAATTTATCCCCCAAAATGAATCTCCTCGACGATACCTTTCCAACGAGCTATCACATGCCTAAAACAGAGATCGTATGCAAAAGATACGACACCGGGAAGTTGATGTACTAACTTGCCCAAACGGGGCCCACATGACTTTTGGTGCTTCATCTCATAGGGTTAGGTTTTTGGATGTCTATGGTTTTTGAAATTCCTGTTTATTGTAAAAATGCCTTTAGAGCCTCATTGTAATCATCTTTTTGCTAATGCGAGTAGCCGTCACATCTCTTCTCAGAGATAAGCTACCACCATTCTAGCGAGTCTTTCACTCTGTATTTTTACAGTCTCTGTACATTTCTTTCATTAATAGAAATCGTGTATAACTGTATCTATATGTTTGTGGTTGCATCTATGATATATTTATGTTATATTATTGGATATACGTGATATCTCTGTGCATTTATTTATTATATCTCCGCTCTCATTTCGTGTTGAAAATAATTTGGATTAGTGGTATCAGAGCAGGCTGTTCTTGATCGTTTTTTTTCAGTGCATGTCCCCGACGAGGTCCGAGTATAGCAAGTTGGATCTCGAGCTTGTCTCTCTTGAGGAAAATCGCTCTTGCACACCTAAGAAACCATTAATGGCAGAAGAAAAGAAAAATGACGGAGCAGACGATCCTATCAGTCTGTTGCTTGAGCAAGTTCTCACGCGACAGAGGGACGAAATGATGGAGAATTTTTCCCACATCCTTCAACGCCTGCCGATAGCAACAGGCGCATCTTCATCAAGAGGCCACTTTGGAGGAACCTCGCCTTTCAAGGTACAAATTAATTTTGATATTCCTGTATTTGAAGGACAAATAGATGCAGAAGCCCTAGACAAATGGTTAAATCTGCTAGAAGGTTATTTCTCTATTCACAAATTTTTCGACAAAGAAAAGATCACCTTCGCACTCCTTAAATCTATCCCCCATGTCAAACATTGGTGGGAAAGTTATTGGGAGCAGAGTTCCACAGAGGAGTCTGAAATATATGGGGCCGATCCCACTTGGGATTTTTTTGTGGATGCAGTAAATGAACAATATTACCCTGTTGGAAACTATGAGGACCAGTACATGAAATGGACCACACTATGGCAAGAGAGGGGCCAAGAAA
>WSFP011480985.1:0-16182 GCA_009831015.1 Picea engelmannii | reverse complement strand
GGTTCTAAAACAACACATTGACCTACACATAAACATCCAAACATAAATGAATCTTCTAATAATCTCTTTGTTGTGATCCCCATACTATTATGTTGTCAAAATTGAGGAACAAAATTGATAGAAGTGCAAGAAAGATTTTGGGGAGAAAAATAAATCATGACATAAGAAGCGTAAAGGCCATTTTAATTCTCATAAAAAATGATGATGTAAAGAAAATTAATTTGAAGACAACCAATCAAATCTGGAAAGAAATTCCTTGGCATGGTAATGATAAATGATACACTATGTTAGTGATCAAAAATAACTTGCTAATGATTTCCAAATCACATGATAAGACGAGCATTAAGAAGAAGAATCATTTTCAATTTCTTCATATTTAAAGGCTTAGAGACAAGCTCTTAAAGATGGTATTTCAATGTATAAATCGATTTTCTTCTTAAATTAAACCTAAGTTTATTTTAGGGTTTTCAGTGGCTAAGTGGCAAATTTGACAGTGTAGTGAGCCGCCGAAAGCTCTGACTTTCGGCGGCTAAAGGGTAAAATGCAAGACCAATGAGCCCCCGAATGTGTTGAAGAGTCCAGAATTTAATACTTTCTTCCTAGATCACGTTTTTCGAGTTTCAGAACATGTGGGAATGGTATCAAATTAAAGATAATAATTATCAGAAGTTAAATCATCCTCCTCATTAAGTTTTGAATAGATATGGTGAAAGAAGGAAGCCAAATGGCATTTCTATTTTTGACAGAAATCGCCCAACTGTCAAACAGAGATCTTGAACTCCATGATCTTCACCTACAAACTGCCAAGTAATGCTAAGAGGGTAAATTCGACCTACAGTGATCTTACTTGTCATATCCTTTTTTTATTATATTCAGTTTTAGTTATTTTCAAATCCAATTTTATAGGATCTTGAAATTGTGATGTAAAGGCTATAAAGCCTGAGACCTTTGAGGTTTAGAAAGATAAACCAGAAAATATTTATAAGGAGTTAAAATAAACCATAAAATCTGATTTAAGGAGTGAAAATAAACCATAAAATAGTTCAATACCACCAAATTACTAAATCACACAGAAAAATTTTAAGTACTAACCTTCAAAATCTCAGCTATGTAGAGTCTGATCAATTCAATGTTTCTCTTCTTGAAAGAGAATTGAAATCAAGATTTCATAAAAAACCAGAACACCATTGCATCAGAACACCCGAATGATTTCCACAACTGTAGAAAATGATTGTCGCAACTATAGCAAATTTTTTCGTAACTGAGATATATATAGGATTGATTTTGTCGGTCTTCCGACAAATTTGGTCAAATTGACCAAACAATAAGTCAATGATCATTTGATTCTCACACGTGCCATAGTTGGTCGTTATAGCGACTAAAGTTCGTCACTATAGAGACTAAATCGTGGTTGGTCGCTCTAGCGACGAAAGTTAGTCTCTATAACAACCAACGTGGAATGTTGGTCGCTAGAGTGACTAACAATTGGACCCCGAAAAAAAAAAATTAGTCCAAAAAAAGAAAAAAAATTACGACAAAATTTTAAACCGTCATAATATTTCGTCATAATTTCCGCCCAATGTAGTAGTGTTTTCAAGCAGTCACACTTTGATGGATCTGAGTCTGATGATTTCGAAGTGATTCAGTATGGAAAGGGTCTGACGATTGGTTGAAGTCTAAAATAAAAGGGGTATTCTTTGGAGTTTGATAGGTTCTGTCGAAGTCTTATTTAGCAAAGCGTTCATCGGAGTCCGAAGTGAAGGTTCATTTGATCAGATTCCAAATAAACAAGGCTCTGTCAAGGTCCGACATAAGGAAAGTTTTTTGGGGGGGTTCAATAGGACAATACTCTGAATAGAAATTGGGTCATCAATCTAAAAGGGGTATTCACCTAGATTTGGTCTCCATGGTCCATTCAACTTAGGATCAAAACACAGAAATTGCAAGAATGGTTCTGGACTATGTACACAGCTCTGAACTGAAGTTCGAATTGATGTCGATTTACTCACACTACAAAAGGATTACTCTTCTGGAATTTAGCAGCCTTGATCTGGTTCAGATTCGAAGTATGGATCTACAAACAATCTCCTAGAAATAAAAACATGATGTCGTTCTATGAAAAAACAAATTTCACACATAATCGAAATTAAACATGAAGGAAACACAGAGACACACAAGTTCTGATATTTTATTGAAAATTGGAAGGAATATTAATAATAAAACATAATTAAACGATCCTTCTTGGGTCTCTCAGACCTCTACATGCTCGCACTCACATAATATAACCCCTCCACACTCAAAATCTCTCCATTACATAAACAAATCAATGATCAATCAACTCTTGAATCTTCTCCAAAACTGAAAAATAAATTTGCTCTCAAAATATCTAACAACCTTCTAATCTAGCTATATGTTCTACATCATATTAAACTAATTGATACATAATCAAACAATAAAATCCTATGATATCTTCTATATATTTCCACCTAATTATTACAAATAAAAATAAAATTTAAGGAAACCAACTTCTTTTAGTAAATGTTTTGTGACGTCAAAGTCAATCTCAAAAAATTGTTTTGATGCTCCTACATCACAAAGATTATGAAGAAGTGATGACATTGGAACTTGGTTTCTCTTTCTCTAGATCTTTTTTGAATCCTTTTATGGGTCTTCGATATCTCTTGATTTCATGTCTGATCCAAATTCTGAGTTAAATCCACCAACCTCCCCAAAAGGTTCAAACTTGTTCACTAGAGTCGCCATGAGGAGGGTCATGTTGCAAGAGATATTAACGACTTGTTCTTCCAACTTCAAAAATATCTCCTCTACCTCATCGCAAGGGTTATTAAGACTAAACTCAGTTGTCATGGCTATGGTTCTAAGACTTCCTTCTTAAAAAAATTCCTAGATTCTACAACTTCCCACAAAAACCCCAAAGAAAATTGTTTCAATACCAATATGATCTATAAATTGTTGTGGATATTCCACTTAAACAATTCACGAGAATATGTCTTGCAATTGTCGTAAAACTTTCTAGAGATAAACTCTGTAGACAATTTTGAAACGTCCAACGTTTCAAGTGGGCATTCCACCCATCGTCAAGGCAAATAGAAGCTCGATAATAGGAAAAGAGTATGTGAAAGAATATATTTATAGAGTAAGACTGGGAGATATCCATTGAGAGAAAAAGAGAACGTTGTGAAATAATAATAAAGTAAGAAAAATAAAATTAGGGATTTAACCGTTGAGTAAGATATATTAAAAAATAAAATTAAACTAAGGGATATTGGTAATAAGTTGATTGTGGAGAATATTAAAAGAAGATATCTCAAACAAGTAAACCATCAATCAATATTGGATTAGTTATGTTGGAATAACGCCAAATGTTAGGAGAGAAAAAAAATAATAAGAATATCCTGTAAGAAATTTGTTAAGAAAGAAATAGGTAAAAATAATAAATAATAATTATTAGAGAAAAGCGTAAAATAAGCAATAAGTTACGATTACCATTCATAAGTTACTAGTACCAATAATAAGAAATAAAAGGGAAGAATAGGGTAAGGGAAAGATTGAGATGGAAAAACCATAAATTTAGGAATAAAATTTAAATTAAACAAAGAATTTTAATTTAAAAGAATATGTCTATTGATCGAGACAATGTATGAGAGAAGAAGAGAATGTTGTGAAAGAGTAATAAAGTAAGAAAAAGTAAAATAAGGGATCTAAATGTTGAGTAAGAAATATTAAAAAATAAAATTAAAATAAGGTAGCTTGATAATAAGTTGACATTGGAGAATACTAAAAGAAGAGATCTCAAACAATTTAACCATTGATCAAGATTGGATTAGTTATGTTGGATTAAAATGAACCATTAGGAGAGAGAGAAAACTAATAAAGAAAGAAAAAGTAAAATAAGGGATCTAATCGTTGAGTAAGAAATATTAAAAATTAAAATTGAAATAAGGGATCTTGATAATAAGTTCACCATGGAGAATATTAAAAGAAGGGATCTCAAACAAGTTAACCATTGATCAATATTGGATTAGTTATGTTGGAATAACACCAAAAAAATATTAAGACAATCTTTAAAGAAATTTGTTAAGAAATAAACAGGTAAAATAATAAATAATAATTATTAGAGAAAATCATAAAATAAACAATAAGTTACTAGTACCAATAATAAGAAAGAATAGGGTAAGGGTAAAACTGGGATGGAAAATCCATAAATTTAGGAATAAAATTGAAATAAACAAATAATTTTAATTCAAAAGAATAGGTCTTGTTATCACATGATTTCTACTTGTGAAAATCCCTCCACAAGATCCCCAAATCTTGTGTAAATATGGAAGAAACTACCATTGTTGCCTAAGTATAATCTTCCATCGTTTTAGTGATGGAAGAGGTCCACCACAAGGGAAGATTCCCTTGTGACCTCAAGGGATCAAATAGAAATAAATAGTAAAGCCTATCACCCCCTATCTTGATCACTTGATAGTTGTTCTAGGTCTAGGAAGGAAGAGAGAAGTTGCCAAGAAATTGTTGTACCTTCCCGGAACAATGAACAATTTACAACATACTTTGACAAATTACCAAGCTAAAGCATGCAACAATGACCTTTTTAAACACTAGACAAGTAAAATTGCATTGGTTGTTGCAAATTACAATAGAAAACACTTATATAACAACAATAAAATATTTGTAACAATAACAATTGATCATGAAAAGTAAGCATTAAATCAATAGATTATTGTCCAATTGCTAGTGGTAGTTTCTGAACAAGTTAAGCCAACTTTAGATAGGTTTATGCAGCAATTTAATGTAGTTTCCAGTGGCCATAGAAAACTTTTATAACTGCAGCAAGAAATATTGTGAGATTGCTAGAATTAGGGTTAGCAATGTTAGTAGGATACTTGAGAGATTAACAAGATTGACTTTAACAATTGCTTTAGACACAAATTCACTCCTAGATCAGTTTCGTTGTCCTTCTAGGGCCTATGGAGTCTCAAATGCATTAATCTTGAAGATTGATTTAGATGAAGAAAAAGAGGTAGAGTCTAAACCCTAAGGTGCAATCATGTTTGTTCCTTAGGCTTTAGACTTTGAGGAAAAGGATATATAGGGTGCAAGCATGTTTGGGCCCTAGATACCATTTTTCCCTTCTTGTAGCTTCACTTAGGTCAAGAATCAAATGTCTAGGGTTAAAACCCTAAATTGCAAGCACTTTTGGGCTTTAGGCTTCTAACCCTAGCAAGGACATTTTACAAACTTGGACAAATAAAACTTTATGAGGAAGAGAAGAACTTGTGTCTTCCTCTAAGGGTTTCAACAAAACAATATTTATTGCAACAACATAAGCAATTTTACATTTTACATTAACAAGAGACAATAGAATTGCAGAAAATTACTTACTTCACCCAATAATCAAGAGTATAGAACCCTAATTACAAAAAATATTCATCCAAATCAGAAACCCATCCACAAGAGATCCTCCTTCAAACATAGTGAATGAGAGAACAAGACCAATAAGGATGAAATAGTGAACTTTTAGAAGTGTTAACCCTAGAAATGAGAGAGGAATTGTGATTATCCAAAATAAAAGTGAGCATTGGCCTTTATATATGAGGATAAACTCAACGCTTTGTCCACATAATATAACAAAATTTAATTATAATTGTGGTTGACCCTTCATTTAGCCTTTACAAAATTTGGAAATCCAAAAAATACATCATAAGGGTCACATGTGTGGTGACGTCAAGCCTTCCTAGGCTAAGAGAGAACCTCCAAAGTCCACGTGGCACCAATCCAAGGTGAAATGATGGAAATTAGTGTATCTCCTCACCCAAGGTCATGCCAATCATCATTGGTACCCCAATTGTCCATCAAACCCTAAATGATGACATCATCATCAAATGAGGGCCAATGTCCAGGATCAAAGGTGTTGCATCCAGGCTGGAGGGAGTTGCATCTCATATTTGCATGGTGTTTGGATATCTAGTGCTGCAACATCCCTTATCCAATGAATAATAATCCATGGGGTACTCTTCCCAACATGTGGGATTTCATCCCATCTGTGTTCCATCATGTCCAAATCTACTCAAACCAATCCCATGTGTCCATTATCCAAGGTTTTGAAGGTGTGTCAAAGCTCATGTCGAAATTTGGTGAGTCATTGGATGACCCATTTCTCTGCATCACATGTGTAACAGTCCTGCAATAAAGTCACAATGTCCTAGGTGAAAACCCAAGGTGTCTCTCAAAGAACCATGTCAAGGCCATCCAAAAAAAAGACAGAGTATAAGCCAAGGTAAACCAATGTTCATAATAAATATTAGTCCTTAAATCATGCAAAGTAAGTTGTTACTTAAGATATCATTATTGTAAACACTTCACACTAGTATCTCCTTCAAGCATCACACTGGCCCAGAACCTTATGTGAGTTGGAAAGTTTGAATATGGGAGGGCCTTCATCCAACCCTATTAGGTGTGCCAACCTAGACAGGAAATAAAATACCCACATAGAGGGATAGGTCCTGAGGGAAGTATTTAAAGAATGAAACCCTTCAAGAGTAAGTGTGAGAGTGGTATGAATTAGGGCTTACTTCATGGCTTATGGTGTCATTAAATCCAATTCTATGAGTTCCTTTGTAGAGAGAGAACTTTCCTTCTGAGATACCCTTTCCTTGGTACTTTTTTCATTTTAAACACTTTAATTATCTTTTGATAACCAATTATTATTTGCAAGTCCCCTTTATAGGTTTCAAGCTTTATTCCTTCATTTTCTTATTGGGATATGGTCCTTTGTAATTGTGCATTCATTTTCTTTAGGATAGGGGTGATTACCAATAGAGGGAATAGAGCTCAATATGGCTTACAACTTTTATGGTGGCCTTTATCATTTATAGCATATACATATGTAGAAATTGCATCAAGATTTGGGCCTTCAACCCCTTCTTCTCATGAGAGAATGGACCATGACCCATTACCAAAGTTTAGTACACTATGGAAACATCCAAGATGGAAATTTTTAAGTATGGTGGGGAACAGAGTGTTACCCTTGTGAGGGCCCCCTAGTAGTACCCCTTTTCCCTAGGTGATGACAACATAGGACTAGGGCCCAAAAGTTGACCACCAAAGTGAAACAATACAAAAAACACAATTTACCAAGCAAGTGATCCATTATCCAACTTCAACCAAATATCCTCATCCACATGCCCAACAAATTAAGCACAACACTTCCCATTAAATAAGTGTTGATATTATGGTAGTTGTGGGAGGTATTAACCTCTATGTGTAACCTTTGATGAGACAAGAATATTCTGGGAAGCAAGAGAAACCCTAAATAGTTGGTTAATAAACCTATGAGATAAGTCGGCTCAAGAGAATAATTTATATCACTATAAATAGAGGGCGCTTGAGCTCATTTTCACTCACTCACTCTCATAACTGCATAAGGACTAGTGGTGCACATAATTGCAGGAGAGTTGCAGTTGCTGCAGTGGTGACTTGGTCTTTGGTTATGGTTTGGACTTTCTGATTGGTACGCTAGCTTTGGAGAGAGGTATGCTATTGTGGTTGGATATTGGTTCTAGTGATTTCTTCCAGAATTATTTTGTTTATCAAGGTTAAGGTGCTCAAGGGTGGTCTTTGTGCCAATGGTTGGGTGCCAATATAGTGATATTGTTTATGTTGAAACGAGCACACCTATTATTTTAATAGGTTATGGACCCACACCACCTTCAAGATGGTCTAACCACTGGAAGGTAGTGCGAAAGTTCTTTATTAAGCTCGTTGTGGCACCAGTTATAGCTGCAGCTAGGTTTTTTGACTATGCATCTGCATCAAAACCTAATCCAACTCTTTGGGAACCTTAAGTGAAGCGCTTGAAATAATTCTTGGATATCCTAGTGTGCCCTAGCCAATCACACCTCCTGGTACTCTTAGCAAGCCAAGGCGTCAAGTTTAAGTTTTTGGTCAAATTCAACGCAGCCATGACTTACTCTTTGAAGTCAGAAAAAAAGTTAGAAGGGACTTTAAACTTCAGAGCATGGAAGACAAGGATTGACCTCATCCTTACCAAGAATAAAGTTCTAGATATCATAAAAGGCAAGATCATGGAACCACAGTTTGAAGCAAGAAAAGAGAAGGAACCTCATAATGTTGCAGCACTGGAGAAGTTCAAGAGAGATATGTCAAAGGTACAATGCTTTGAATGCCATGATTATGGCCACTACAAAAGGAATTTTCCTAAACTAACAAAGAAGAGAAAAGAGATACATCACACATCAACTGCCAATGATGAAGAACCTTCAAAGAAGACAAACCATGATGAAACAAATTTCTTCTATTATTCATCTCTTACTGGAACCATTGAATATGACATGTGGTTGATAGATAGTGGAGCTTCAAGGCATATGATAGATGACCATAAGAATTTCTCAAGCATGAATGAAAAGGAGACACCTCATAAAGTAGAGCTTGGAGACAAGAAATCTTATGCAGTCAAGGGAATTGGACAACCTACTATCAAAATGGAATCAGGTAACTATATCCATCTTAGTAATGTTTTATATGTTCCTGGTTTGGAAAAGAATCTAGTATCTATTTCCTGTTTGGAAGAGAAAGGAGATAGAGTAGCTTTTGTAGATGGAAAATTTATTGTATGGTCTAAAGATGCCAAGATATAAAATGCTATAGTTATTGGAACCCGTGAAGGAAGGTTATATAAATTCCTAGGTCATAATACTCAAGATCTAGTACATGATGAAATCAACCCTAGTGAGTTATGGGCCATGGCAAAGAAGGTATGCTCACCTTCATTATCAATCCTTGCCATCCCTAAAACAGATGGTTGTAGGCATGCCAAAATTACAGTCAGTACATGAAGGTGTGTGCACTTGGGAAGACTATTAAGAAACCGTTTCCAAGTAGTGAGAATAGATCCAAATGGATCTTAGATCTAATACATTCAGATGTATGTGGACCTATTCCAGTGAAGTCTCTAGGAGGATCTCTTTAATATGTAATGTTTATAGATGACTTCTCAAGAAAAACATGGTTGTATCTATTAAAGACTAAGGATGAAGTATTTAGAAAATTCCAAGAATTCAAGGCTGAAGTAGAGAACCTAACAGATAACAATATCAATATAATAATATCTGATAATGGAGGAGAATACACCTCCAAGGAGCTTGTTTCCTTTTGTAAAGAAGTTGGGATTAGGAGGGAGCTCATTGTCCCTCACAATCCTCAACAGAATGGTGTGGCTGAAAGAAAGAATAGAACCATTAAAGAATTAGTCAAGGCAATGATGAATGATCAGAACTTATCTATGTTCCTATGGGGAGAAGAAACTATGACAGTTGTTTATGTTCAAAATAGAAGTCCACATAGAATATTGAAGAACATGACTCCTGAAGAAGCCTTCTCGGGAACGAAGTCGAGCGTTGAACACTTGAGAATGTTTGGATGTCTTGTATACATTCATGTTCCCAAGGATGAGAAAAATAATTTGGAACCCTCGTGAAACAAAGTAATATTCATTGGTTATAGTGAATCATCAAAAGCATATAGAATCTATGTTTCAGGTCAACATAAGATTGAAATAAGTAGAGACGTAACTTTTGATGAAAGGATTTCATTTAAGAAGTCTATAGAAGAATCTATAGAATCCAATGAAGAAGAGGAACATGAAGATACCAAAGAAGAAAGTACATGTTCTCCAGAACAACCTAATGAAGAACAAGAACCACCACATGAATCTGTGGAACCAACTATTATACCTAAGACAAGAAAAAGACCATCATGGCTTGGAACAACCTTGCAAGAAGCAGAAAAGCATAAGGCTCCCACTGGTACTTTCAGACAAAGAAAGAAACCCAAAAGTTTCACTAGTTATGCGACACTCATGACAAGTTAGGTTAATGCAGAACCTTCCACCTTTGAGGAATAAATTAAGAAGAAATAATGGAAGGAGGCCATGATGGAAGAATACCAATCCATCATGAAAAATGATGTATGGGAAGTTGTGTCGAGACCTAAAGAGAAGTATGTAGTCACTTCAAAATGGTTTTATAAGATAAAGCATATTGTAGATGGAAGTATTGATAAGTACAAGGCGATATTTGTTGCTAGAGGGTTCTCCCAGCAGGAGGGAGAATATTATGATAAGACATTTTCTCTGGTTTTTGTATATACATCTATCAGAGCCATAATATCTCTTGCAGCTTCCATGGGTTGGAGTTTACATCAAATGGATGTAAAGACCACCTTTTTCAATGGAGTGATTGAGGAAGAAGTATATATAGAGAAACATCAAGGTTTTGAGGTACACCCAAAAGAAACCCATGTATGTAGATTGAAGAAGGCCTTGTATCGACTCAAACAAGCTCCAAGATCTTAGTATGCACACATTGATAGTTATTTGATGAGACTTGGATTTTCCAAGAGTCATGTTGATCCAAATCTCTATTACAAGGTTGTGAACAATGCACTTGTTATTCTATTATTATATGTTGATGACTTGTTCCTGACAGGTGCAGAGCTTCTCATTATTTAGTCTAAGAAGGAGCTATCCATTGAATTTGATATAAAGGATCTTGGTCGCATGCACTACTACTTGGGACTAGAAGTGTGGCAGAAGCATGGTGAAGTATTCCTGGGACAAGGGAGGTACGTTGTAAATATCCTTCAGAAGTTTGGGATGATGGATTGCAAATCCATGGCAACTCCCATGGTAACAGATTGGAGGAAGTTGAGAGAATCTGATTCTGATCCAATAAACCCATCCCTATACCGACAGTTGATTGGCTCCTTGATGTATTTGGTAAAGACTAGGCCGGACATATGCTTTGTTGTGAACATGTTGAGCCAGTTCCAAGTGGAACCTAGACAAGAGAATTTGGTGGTTGCAAAGCATATCTTGAGATATATTTGTGGGACAATAATGTATTCTTTGATATATGCCTCAAACAGTGAAGTAAAGTTGCATGGATTTACCGATTCAAATTGGGCAAGGAGTGTGGAATATAGAAAGAGTACTTCTGGATTGTGTTTCAGTTTGGGTCATGCTATGATTTCATGGGCTAGTAGGAAACAGAAGTCTGTTGCACTCAGCACTGCAGAAGCAGAGTATATTGCAGCTTGTGATGCTTGTATGGAAGCAATGTGGCTTCGTAATCTGGTTTTTGGATTGCTTGATCAGGTGTTGGATTAGACTGTGATATATTCTGATAACCATATATGTGTGAAGCTCTCATAGAACCTAGTGTTCCAGGACAGGTCGAAGCACATTGAGATCAAGTATTATTTTCTCTGAGATAAAGTCCAGAGGGGAGAAGTGGTTCTCCAATATATCTCCATTGATGAGAAGATTGCAGATATTTTGACAAAGCCTTTGTCCAAGATAAAGTTTTCATACTTGAGGGACAAATTGGGGCTCATGGATATTGCTCCCTTTGTTGAAAGGGAGGAGATGATTTCATCGGTTGGGAGGGAGCTCTTATATGTGGCATCATGGACTGTCAGTGAGATGTGGATTTGTATCATGTTGGTACAACTTAGAGATGATCATACAGCTTAGAGATGATGTTTGCATCATGCTAGATATGATCATGCTAGTACAATTCATATATGATACAGATGGTTGGAGTTGTTGACATAGTGGCCTGAGGAGCATCATGATAGTATAGCTTAGAGGTGGACATAAATCTTAGAGATGATGCTTGCATCATGCTAGTTATGTTCATGCTAGTACAACTTAGAGATAATGTTGGTGAGTCGCATCATGATAGATATGGCCAAGCCAGTACAACTTAGATATGACATACAACTTAGATATGATGTATTGACATCATGTTAGATATTTCATGCTAGTACATATTAGAGATGACCATACAGCTTAGAGATGATGCAGGGGGATCATTTCATGCTAGATATGTTCATGCGAGTACAACTTGGAGGTGGCATATAACTTAGATATGATGTATTGACATCATGCTAGATATTTCATGCTAGTACGACTTAGAGATGATCATACAACTTAGAGATGACATAGTAAGGAATTGATCTAATCATGCAAGTACATCTTAGAGGTGGCATACAAATTAGATATGATGCATTGGAATCATGCTAGTTATGTCATGCTAGTACAACTTAGAGATTATGTAGATGATACTCTGGATCATGCTAGTACATCTTAGATATGATGCATGCACATCATGTTAGTACATATTAGAGGTGATGAATTTGATGACATTGTTGATGCTGGATGATATCAGATGATATGATTTGATTGTTGTGGAGACTATATGTCTTTGGAAAGTAGTTGTATGGTATTGTGGTGGATTTGATCCACTCGTAGTAATTGTGTGTCATTGGTTAGTAGTTTTGTGCTACTAGGAGTGGTTGTGTACCACTAGATAGTAGTTGTATACTAATATGGATAGACACAATTGTGTTATATTGGATGGCATTGTTCTGATTTCCATGGATACTATCTAGATGGATAGTTATGATGGTGCTCATGATTTGATCATGAAATAGCCTATGTGGTTATGATGATGCTACCGGTTGAATGGTATGTTTGTGCTCAATACCATTTCCTTTAATACCTCCCTAGATAGGAGGGAGTGTTGATATTATGGTAGCTGCGGGAGGTATTAACCTCTACGTGTAACCTTTGACAAGACTAGAATATTCTAGAAAGTAAGAGAAACCCTAAATAGTTGGTTAATAAACCTAGAAGACAAATCATCTCAAGAGAATAATTTATATTAAGTTATTAGCATCGAAGAGAAGAATTCATCCCAGTTAAGTGACTTGGAGGACTATAAATAGAGGGTGCTTGAACCCATTTTCACTCACTCGCTCTCACAAATGCATAAGGACTAGTGGTGCGCATGACTAGAGGAGAGTTGTGGTTGTTGGAGTGGTGACTTTGTCTTTGGTTATGGTTTGTAATTTCTTCTTGGTACGCTAGCTTTGGAGAGAGGTATGCTACCATGGTTGGTTATTGGTTCTAGTGATTGCTTCTGGAACTATTTTGTCTTTCAAGGTTAAGGTGCTTCGGGGTGGCCTTTTTGCCTATGGTTGGGTGACAATATAGTGATATTGTCTATGGTGAAATGAGCACACCTATTATTTTAACAAGAAGGACTAACATACATCATGGTGACACTAGATTACCATCTCCCATGCATTGGGTTGCTTGGATGTGATGAGCCTTAGTTAACCTATAGTTGTAAGGAAAATGAGGGGGATTTTTAGGCTACCATTTGTGGACATGTTGATAATCATCATGGTCAAGATAATTTTCTCCATTACATGCCATGAAACATGATCTCCTCTAGTTACCCCTAGGCATGGGGGGGTAACATATAGCTCCAACATGGGGACATTTTCTCACTGTAGAGCTCATGAGAGCCTCAACATCTCTGGTTTTCCAAGACCTGCAATATTGTTCCTACTTAAAATAACAACACCCTTTAGAAGTATCAGTCAGTGGAGGTGATCCATCAAGATCAGTGATAAATCCAAAATCATGTTGAAAAGAAAAAATTTCACTAAAACTACAAATGATAAAGCAATAATACACAATGATCAAATACAAGTTCCTAAAATGTATGCACTATATACAAATGAAATGCAATATATAAAAGAGGATGCAATACTATACTAGCATGAATGCATGATATGAAAACATATATACAAATGCAATGCAAGATGAAAATGTCCTACCTAACCTACGTGAATCAATGGTATAGCTAAAATGCTAGGTATAATCATATAACCAGTGAAACATGTTGATTTTTGTAGCTTCTGGTAGGTATTCTCACATGACCCTAGGTGTTGGACATGTGGGAATCGTTGTGGGCACCACATCAAACTTTCGGTTTGGTGAAAACCATCTTGTATTTGAGTGGGGGATTCATGGGTTTGATGATGGGATTTTTGGGCTTGTGTTGGGGCTTCACATGTTGATATTATGGTATTTTTGAGAGGTATTAACCTCCATGTGTAGCCCTGGCAAGAATATAATATTTCGAGAAGTAAGAAGAAACCCTAAAGCATTGGAGATAACCCTAGAAGACAAGTTGGCTAAAGAAAATATTTAATATTGAGTTTTTAGCCTCAAAAATGAGAAGTCGGGCCAGACAGCTAAGGAGAAGCAGTATAAATACAGGATTCCAGAGCTTATTTTACACACAGCTCACAACTGCAGAAATGTAAGAGTGCGCACTATAAAAACTGAGTAAGTGTGCAAGTCTGGAGAGTAGTTGCAGCTGCAACTACTGCAACCTGTATTGTCGATTTAGGCTTGGACTTTCTATTGGTTATGGTTGGGACATTCTTCCTTGTGTGCTATATCTGGAGAGAGGTATGCTACATTGATTGGCTATTAGGCCTAGGGTTTTCTTCTGAAACTTTTCTCTGTCAAGGTTAAGGTGCTTGAGGGTGGCTTCGGCCTATGGTTGGGTGACAATATTTCTATGTTGTCTTTGGTTAAACGAGCACACCTATTATTTCTAACAGGTTATGGGCCCACACTATCTTCAGACAATCTAACCGTTGGAAGATAGATTGGGAGGATTTTCTCAGTTACAGTTTGAGTTGCAGTCAAAGTTTTTGCTACAGCAACGAAACCCTAACCCTCTTTTTGAAGCACCTTAAGTGAAGATATTGGCCTAATTTTTGGATATCCTAGTGCACCTTAACCTAATGCACCTCCTGGTACTCTCAGCAAGCTAAGATGTCAAGATTGAGTTTTTGGTAAAAGTCAAAGTTTGACCAAGTCAAAGAAGTCATGACTTACTCTATGAAGTCAGAAAACAAGTTAGAAGGGGCTTACAACTTCAGAGAATGGAAGAAAATGATTGATCTCATCCTTTCCAAGAGTAAAGTGTTGGATATCATGAAAGGAAATATCGTGGAACCACAGTTTGAAGAAGGAAAAGAGAAGGAACCTCAAAACGTTGCAATTATGGAGAAGTTCAATGACAATGACATAAATTCCATGAGTATCATAATGAATTTGTAAAATACCACTTGATACCCTACATCTCTCATCTTGACTCATCTAAGAAGATGTATGATGCCCTAACCAATATCTTCTCAGTCAGAAACATTGGACAAGTCATGAGTCTGAAGAATGAGCTTCATGACATGAAAATGAATGATGATGAAAACATAACATCATACTTTGTGAGAATCTCTCAATTAAGAGATCAACTACAAGCTATTGAAGAAATCATTTCAGAGAAGGAACTAGTAAATATAGTACTCAATGGTCTTCCCAAGACATGGGATGCATTTTCCGCAAGCATGTACACAAGGAAGGAGTATCCCACATTTGAAGAACTTTGGACTTGCTATGCACAAGAAGAATCAAAGATTAACGCAAAAGAGAAATCCCAAAAGAAATATGATGATCAATCTTTCACAACAAAGTTCAAGAATTTCAGGAATAAGAAGAAGTTTGGCTCAAGGAAGAAACCAAATCAAGAAAAGGATATGTCAAAAATACAATGCTTCAACTGTCGAAAATATGGTCATTGTAGGAACCATTGTCTCGAGTTAAAGAAAATGAAGGAAACAAACGAAGCAACAGTTTTCGAAGAAAGGGAACCCTCAAAGAAAGTCAAGCAAGATAAAACCAACTTCTTCTTCTAATACAAGGTAACAATATTCTTCAAAACCCTTGTATATATCATGTTTACATAGTTCCTGCACATATCATGTATATCTATTTCTTAGAAGAAAATATGTTCAAGGGAAACAATGCCTATGGAAGAATAAAAGGATAAGGATTTCTATTACAATGACTACAAGTCAAGCAATACACATGAAAAGATGAAGTATGTTGACAATCTTTGGTAACAATTCCTTTGGATGCTATTGTATAAGTAACAATTTCCAGATAAGCCAAAATCATAATCAAACCTGAAGAGACCCAGAAGAAGTCAACATAGAGGAAATTAGAAAAAGACTCATGTCACCTTGCAGAAGGCAATAAGAATGCAGACGAAAGCATGGACTATATTAGATGGAGGGAGATGATTACAAAATTCCAAAAGAAGAGCATGCATTCATGCATGAAGCAAGTATTAGGAGGGAGCTAATCCTAAATAATATTATCCATTGAGGATTATGAAGTATCTATCCATGTTCCCATTGAAAGTAGCAGCC
>WSFP011480982.1:0-16183 GCA_009831015.1 Picea engelmannii | reverse complement strand
TAAACAATAACCTTCCTCCTTGGATGTCAATAAAGAGGGAGCACATAATGTTGGCAATGATTGTTCCAGGTATTTGTTTACAAAATTGGTTTGAACGTTGCATTTCATTTTTCTTATTTGTTGCATAATTAATTATATATATATACAAGGGAGTAATTATGTTTAATTTTACCCAATTAAGTAAGTACCAAGTGAAATATATGAATGTATATATTGAGCCTCTTGTCAACGAGCTACTAAATTTATGGGATGACATTAATATGTACAACATCTCTAGACCAATAGGGAAAAATCAATTTCAATTCCATGGAAAACTTACATGGACGATGCCCCAGGGCTAACACATTTTTATGGTATGTAACATACTACTGCACTTTAATATTATATAATTTTATGAAAATAGGATGCATGCTTCTTAAATATTAATTCCTCATTATATAAATAAAACTGACATTATTCCATATCTTGCAGGTCTTCAAACAAAGGGTAAATTTGCATGTCCAGTTTATGTTCCTAGGATGAAATTTCATCGTTCAATAAGTCTAGGAAAGGAGGTCTTTGATGAGTATAGGGACTTCCTCCCTAAGAACCATAGGTATCAAACTACATAAAAACATCTTTTCAATTTGAAAGAAGAGATTGGAATAAAACCACGAAGAATGACACCTCACCCATGGAAGTTGGAATATAATAGAAACTGTCAAGGTAAGCATTTATTCTATGTGTCATATATATTAATGTTTTACAATTTTAATTTGTATTGAATTCTTTTTATTGTATCTAACAATTATTGTTGTAATCTCATTTATTTTTCATAAATGTCATCAAGGCATTAATGGGCTTCCACGAGGAACAAAATTTTTCCCTATACAATTCAATAGGTTTCCCTACTATGAGCACCTAAAAATAGATCATATGTTTGATACAATGCATATCGGGAAGAATGTAACAAAAACATTGTGGATAATCTTAAATGGAAGGAGTGACAAAGAAAAAATTGTCAAAATTTGTACTAACATTCAGGAAGCCAATGATGCAATGAAAAATGTGTTTAATTCAGATAGTGATGGACATCGAGATAGTCTTCCATGGTTCTTTATAGAGAAACAAATAAATGTTTTAAAAGAGGTCATTCGTAAAATTAAATTTCCCACTGTATTTGCTTCAAACATAAAGAATATCTTAATGAAGAAAGGTGAATTTGGTGGGGTGAAAACTCATGATAGGCATACCTTCATTAAGGTAATTATTTTGGTAGATTTATATATTGGTAAATATATGAATTTTTAGTATTATAGTTTTGTTTTATTTTCAAAAAAATTAATGATCCCTTTTTTGTTACAATATATTCTACCTCTATCTCATCCTAAAAACTTTAACAACAATGTAAAACAAGTTATATATGATATTGGAAAATACATGAGGTAGATATTAATGATTTATATGAAAAAATCTTTGTTGAAACCTGTAATTTGATTTGTTATATCGTGCATAGGTGGTTGTCATCTAAATAAATCCATAAAGAATATATAAAATATTGGAGGAGAGAAATTCCTCGGTTAATGTGAAAAATGCGAAAGTATCGACCTCTATAATTTTTCAATGCACAAGAACACTACCTCATACACCAAGTTGAGGAGATTGAAATGTGTGAACCTGTACACACAAGGTCAATGTGGATGGTGGATAGGCACTTGAAGCCATTGAAGGATTTCATTAGACAAAGAGCATGTCATCGGGGCTCTATGGTGGATGGCTATATGGTATATAAATCCTTGGTGTATATTAGTCAATATCTTCCTAAATTAGCATAAAACATCATGAAGGTGCCTTGGATTTGGGATGTCAATTCCATTAACAAATTTGAAGGGGGGTCCTGGTTAGGAAAGGTAAAATGAGGAAAGTGAAAGGTAATTAGATGGGAGAGATCAATAATACTTTTCATTAATATTGATTTATTTCTATATTGTACTTATTTAATTTTTATATAGCTTCCTTCAATTATTAATCTTTATTCTAATGAGTAATTTTTATTCTTTTTTCATACAGTTGGTCGAGAGTGGGATGCACTACATTTATACATTGCATACAATCTTGATTGGATGAAGGTATGGATAGATTGATGTATATAATGTAATGGTAGGTTATAATGAGAAGGGGTGGCTACTTTTCTTAAAGAATCTCATCATAATCAAGATACCAATCTTCCTTAGAGAGAAATTGATTTAGCATATGGTTTAAAAGATAAACATGAAAGCATATTATTCACCCACATCATGTTTTAGTTTTTTTTCCAATATATTAATATATGTGGTGTGTTTTTTAATAAAATTTTCCTAAGTCTAAATATGTTTATTGATTGATAATTCACTTTTTACGTGTCAGGTATATTGCATTTGACACACCACAAGGCTATGTGGTGCAATGGTCATAAATTTCACATCGAAAAGTTGGATGACAAGAAGAAAACCTTTGATTGTGGAATAAATGCAGTCTTTCAGGTCACCAATGTTTCCTCAAGAAGTGATGGGCATCCAACAATATTAGAAAATAGATATTGTGGGTATTTGGATGATATAACCAAGTGTGACTTTAAATCCTTCGAGTTAGTTTTGTTTGAGGTCGAATGGTATAGGTTGAAGATGAATGAACGTGATCCCGATAGAACTATTATTGAGCATGCTAATGGATTTACCATGGTTAATACAAGGATGTTTGATATGGGTATAAAAACTTATGTTCTTCCAAGACAATGTGAGAAAGTATTTTATTTAGAGGTTCTAGGTAAAGAAGGTTGGTCATACATTTTTAGATATGATCCAAGATGAAGTCTTGTAAAGTATAATGTACTAGAAGAAGATGATATTGAAGAATAAGAAGATGCATAGGAGCATGAGGTAGATGTATTTTCAGATGAATAATTCAAAGAAGTTTAGCTAGATGTAGATGACAATGTTCTTGATGATGATATTGATGATGGTATTATCAAAAATGACATTGATGACAATATTGATATGGCCAATCCTTTCAACGTTGATTCTGAACTAGATGATATAGATGTAGAGATGGATGATGAATGATATTGTAGAAATGTTAAAATGTAGGAGGTATGTGATTATATATTTAATATGATTTATTCTCTTTAAAGTATATATTTATATGGTTTAATGATCATCGCCATTGTCATCGCCATCATCATAATCAACATTGTCATCATCCTCATCATCATCATCATCATCGTCATCACTATCATGATTGTCATCGTGGTGTCATCATCATTATCATCGTCATCTTGGTTTCCATTTTCATCACCATAATCAACAATGTCATTGTTATTTTCATCATCATCGTCATCTTCATCATCATCATTATGGTCATCATCTTTGTCATCATCATCATCGTCATCGTAGTCGTCATTTTCTTCATATTCATCATTGTTGTAGTCGTCATCATCATCGTCATCATCATTGTCATTGTCATCATCATCGTCATTGCCATTGTCATGATCATCATCATATCATCATCATCATCATCATCATCATTGTCATACTCATTATTGTTGTCACCACCAGTGATCAACATTGTTGGTGTCCTACTCATCATCATCATTATTTTCAGTTTCATCATTTTCATTGTCATTGTTGTCATCGTCATTATCATCATTGTCATCATCGTCATCATTACTGTCATCACCATAATTAACATTATCATTGTAATCTTCGTTGTTATTGTCATAGTCATCATCATCATCATCATCATCATTGTCATTGTCATTATCTTCATCATCATCATCGTCGTCATCGTCATCATTTTCATCACCATAATCAACATCATCGTTGTCGTCATCATCGTCATCATAATCATGCTCATGATCATCATCGCCATCGTCATTGTCATCATGATGCAGCCCCCCTTCTCCCCTCAGGGCTGCGTGACCTCCTGGTCTAGTATCATTCAAATCAAGAAGTCAGATCGACTCTTCGGGTCTTTTCTAGACCCCAATTATTTACACAGGTCCCCTTTCCTTCAAAGTGCAGGTTTTTTCAGACCCGTCGGCCCTTTCTCTAGCACTCTTGGCACTTTTAAATTCACAGGCGCTAGCTCCTTCTGCTAGGCCCCTTTCCTTTCATGCGACCTCAGGCTATTTCCTCACATAAACACACGATTGCGCGATGGCAAAGAGTGGTTTGAGACCACACTTATATTTTCCTTGCAATTCACCTATAGCTACCACGTATCCCTTTACCAATACCATGGTTTTGATTGCGGCCTAGCCTAGGATTTTTAAAATCCGAGCACTTTTTGTCCCTGCAATTAAGCATTACCGTTGATCTGTGACCTCAGGTGGTATCTCTTGATCAATGGCTACCATTGAATTCGGCTCATCGGGATTTGGGAGTTTCAAACTCTCCACCCTTGCTTCCTCCGAAGTGCTATCTTCCGAAGTGGAAGATCTATTGACAACTGTCCTCAGCAAACAGAGAAATCATATGAACTCTGACTCTATGACCTTCAAGAGTTCATGTTCAACACACTCCTTGTTCTCCCGGAGTGAATTTATCTGAAATGATAGATCTTTTGCCTCACGTCCTCCTCAAATCAATGACTCTAGTCCACTTTGGGACTTCGATCTTCGGGAGTTTTAACTCCTCTATGCTCACTTTTTCCTGGAGTGCTTTCACCCAAAGTCCATGATCTGTTGACATGTACATCCCACAGATCAATGACCATGATTTCCTTTGGATCTTCGGGCTTCAGGTGTTTCAAATCTCCACCTTCACTTTCTCCCGGAGTACTTCCACCCGAAGTACATAATCTGTTGACGCGTGTCCTTCTGGATCCGATGGCCACTATCCACTTTGACTCTTCGGGCTTCAAGAGTTTCAGAATCCTGCACACTCATTCCTCCTAGAGTGATTTCACCCAAAGTCGACGGATTTCCACCATGCGTCCCTTTGGATCCGACAATCCAGATCTTCTCCGCTTCCGTCGAATTCCTTTCAGAGTACTAGGCCTTTGAAATTCCTAATCTCTCACCACGTGTCCTTCGCAACGAATGATTGTGATATACTTTGGCCTTCAGGACTTCGGGATTTTGTCACACTCCACAATTGAAATCCTTCGAAGTGAATTTCCCCGAAGTCTTAGATCTACCGACACGTGTCTCTTGGCGACCAACGACCTGGATCTATTTCAGATATTCGTCTATTCGACGATTTCGCTTTCTCCTCGACCACAAGACCTACAAAGTCTTCTTGCTCTATATTTATGGATCTTAAGCCACATGTCAACCTTGATGATGGATGGTCCTTGTTCACTTTGGGACTTGAGGACTTCGGCAAGTCCGCTCTCCTATGCACACAAAGGACTTAAGGCTCGTGCACTTTACTTGGATCCAACAAATGTCTATCCCTCATGCTCAGATCCAATGGTTGGGATCTTTTCTCCTCATCGTGTGTTCCTCCTTCTTCCTAGACCCTGATCTGATGGTCCAGATCTCTTCCTGCAGCCGATCTGATGGTTGATGTCGCTCCTCCTCCTGAGCTTCTTCATTCTCCTGAACTTGGGAAAATTTTCAAGTGTTCAAAGGTTTCAACCTCTGAACCTTCTGGTGTGAGCCCGAATGCTTGGGTCTTGACTTGAGCTTCTCCTCCTGAGCTTCGAGACTTGGGATAAGTCCAACACTTGCACACTCCTTGCGCTATCTCTTCTAAGCTTCAAACAAGCTCAGAAATATAAAGGGTCTCGACCCTTTTGCTTCCTTCAAAGGACTTTGCTAGTTCCCTCTTGGAAACTCAACACTCTCCTGAGATTTCGAACTTGAACAAGTTCACGTCTGCACACTCCTTACACTCAACTGAGCCTTCATATGACTTCTTTCAATATTTTTTCTAAGTGTTGGCCTGGTGCACTCCTTGCACAGGTCTTCCTCCCGAGTATTCAGTAACTCTATGAGTATCTTCCTATGATTCTCTTCTCCTTGAACTCGACAAAGAGCTCTCTTTTTTCACACTTTCATTTGCTCGATGCCCACCTAGAAGAGCTCTATAGAGTTCTCAGTGACTATGTATCTCTGTGTTTCCTCTACACAGTTTCTCATCTAAGGTATTCAACAACCTAGAGGATTCCCCTGAGTTTTTATCACTCTGGTTCACCCTCTTGGCATGTTCTTTTCTAACTCCACATGGTTTAGATACGTGCTCCTTGTGCCAGCTACAAAACCTCCAATGTTCTGTTGTGCACTCCTTGCACATCCTAAAGAATCCAGAATGATATTTCAAACTCAACAAAGATAGAGAAATCTATCTTCCTACTGCAGATGAAATATATCATGCATCTACAACATACATAAACACACATAGATAACATTCATCAGATACACATAAACACATAGAAAGTTCGTATGCAGGAAAAACAACTTTCTTTCTATTAAGATGAATGTCTGATTACAATATGTGCAGGATGGACTATAACAGAGTCGTAGCTCTATCAAGCTCCCCCAAAGAACTATTCTATCTCCTATTTCTTCCTTTGAGGATTTCTATCTAACTTGAATCTACCTCCTATTCAATAAAAATACTCCTCCAACAACCTCATTTGGGCATACAATGCATCTACATATACAAGAAGGTTCCTAGGGTTCCCTCCGACTACCTATCTTCTTGAAAGAAGCTAACTATCCCTTAAGCACCATTACATTAAAGTATAGGAGTGAAACTCCCATATCACTCATGATCATTCAATCCCAAGCGTTTTGATCTTCTTCAATTTTCAACCAGTTCAAGAAAGATTTACATGAAACAATAGTGTTTCATACTCTGAAATGATTCAAAGGCACACTAAGGCGTTGAGTTCTCTCTCCACGTGTGCTACTGACGATGCTCCTGCATCATACTCCAATGTTGGGAAAATCATGAGCTCTTACTCATGGCTCCCTCTGCCATGCTATTGAGATCCTCTAGGGTACCAAACCTGAAATTGGAGTTGTCCACTTGATCCTCTTCCTTGCTACCTCTGCTACCCTATTGCTCCTGTAGGTCCTCTTCTATTCCATCCTTCTCTAATGACTGCTTCTTGTGTTGCTTCCAACATCAACCTCTTAATATCCTCTATTTCTTTGTCCAACTGGTCCATCGGTTGGCTCTTCTCCTTCATCTCATTTTGTTGCATCTCCTTTCCATCAATTTCCAACTTGACTTGTTGGATCAGCTGACTTTTCATCTTTACCCTTCCCTCTAGGGCTTCTAGTTCTTCACAAAGATCAACAAAATCCATGTTATATGTTGCTCTCTCCTCTGTTGTAGGTCCACATTCTACAATCATCTTTTTCTTAGCTTTCTGGCTGAAAATTTTGATCCATTCCTCTGAATTCTCCTCTCCTCTTGCTACTGTTGTAGGTTCCAATTCTTCATGTTCATATTTTTGGATGAGATTTTTGAGAAATTCCACAGAATGCTCTTCTTTATCCATCTCTTGGGCACATTGAAATGTGTGCTCTTTCTCTTCCTTACCAATATGATCGATATGAACCTTCATGTTATCTTCATTTCCTGTGGCACTAGATGGCCACTTTGTTGCAGACTCCAGTTCTGCAGTCTCACCTCTGAGTTGCTGCTCAGATTCCTCCTCTAACAGATTGACTTATGTCATCTCCGCCTATGTTGGTTCAACTCCAATTTCCTCTAGATGCTCCCCAGGATGGTATGCTTCTCCACATGTTTCCAAATTGACCTGTTGGATATGCATATCTACCCTACTTTTCATATATACCCTTCTCTCCAAGGCTTCCAGTTCCTCATACAACTCAACAAAATCTATGTTGTCTTCTTCCTCTTCTGCTACAGGATCCAGTGCTACAGTCATCTCCTGTTCATCTCCCTGGCTGAAATTTTTGAGCAATTTTGTTGAATGCTCCTCTCCTACAATCTGCATGATTGTCTCCTAGCAACCATCTTCTAGTTCTATATTGTCCAACCAATCCTCCAACATCTTCAACTCCATATCCCACTGAGTGATAATCTCAATTGTGTGCTCCTGTTCCTCTTCTCCTTGGGAAGACTCTTATATCTTATCCTTCATGTCACAACTGGATGTCCTTCCTCTATTTCACCTGCATCACATACACATTTAGATTTAAAATCATTTTGCCCCATGGCCTCTTTCTTGGATTCTTGTTGCACCACCTCCTCATGTGCAACACTTGTAATAGCCTCTGCTGGACTATTTGGCAGGAATATTTTGATTCCCCCAATGATCATAATGCATTTCTGATCCTCCTCCATCAACTCTCCTTATTGATATGAACTATTGACTGAGTTCATGAGACTTTCATATAGTCTCCTCTCTTCTCCCTTTCCCACCTGGAAATCTGGGATTTCTCTTCTTCCCTCCTAGCAGTCTATGAGATCAATTGATCTCATCTCATTGCCCACCTAGCAATTTAAATTTCCATCACTGCCCTCTTGGAAGTCTATGAGATCCACAATTGATCTCATGTCATTTCCCACATGGAAATATGAATTTTCATCTTTTCCCTCCTAGCAGTTCATGAGATCCTGTGATCTCTTCTCCTCCTCATTACCGAGGCTTTTTCCAATTTCTGGCTCACAAATGTGAACCACTTCCCCCTTTGTGTCATTGAAATTTTCAGTATGCCTCAACCACCTTTTCATCATTTATTGTTTCCTTCTGGCCGACAAATTTTGGACAAGCCACTTCACTTTCCTCTTCAAAGGCCATTCATATGCCCATTGTACCTTTTCTTCCTGCTGCATCCTCCATGTTAGCTACTCCATTCTTACCCTTATCTCAATGAGCTCTTTGTCAATTTCTTCTTTACTTTTCTGCTGGTGGTCCTTTCCTTGATCACACCCATGGCCTTCAATAGCCATTTTCACCTTCTACTTGCCCTCTTGGAAAGTCCGTTGTTCAATCTGCAACTAAGAGAATCTCCATCTTCTCCCATAGCTCACCTGGTTATCTGCTGACTGTTGTGGGCTTGCAACAATCCTTCACACAGAGCATCGGTACTTTGTCTTCACCTATTGTCCACAGACGAAATTAAATTCTGATACCATTTGATGTTATCATATTATCTCCTTTCACCCTCTCACCTTTGCATGTTGTCTGCAAGCAAAATTTTCACTCTGATACCACTTGATGTAGGCCCCCATTCTCCCTTCAGGGCTGCGTGATCTCCCAGTCTAGGATCATTCAAATCAAGGAGTCAGATTGACTCTTTGAGTCTTTTCTAGACCCCAATTATTTACACAGGTCCCCTTTCCTTCAAAGTGTAGGTTATGTCAAACCCGCGGGCCCTTTCTCTAGCGCTCTTGGCACTTTTCAATTCACGGGCGCTAGATCCTTCTGCTAGGCCCCTTTCCTTTCATGTGACCTCGGGCTATGTCTTCATGTAAAAATGTGATTGCGGGATGGCCAAGAGTTATTTGAGACCACATTGATTTTCTCCCCACAATTCACCTCTAGCTGCCACGTATCCCTTTGCCAATACTGTGGTTTCAATTGCGGACCGCTCTAGGATTTTTAAAATCCAGACACTTTTTGTCCCCACAATTAAGAACTACCATCGATTTGTGACCTCAAGCGATATCTCTTGATCAAAAACTACCATTGAATTCGACTCTTTAGGATTCAGGAGTTTCAAACTTTCCACCCTTTCTTTCTCCGAAGTGCTATCTTCCGAAGTGAAAGATCTACTGACACCTGTCCTTAGAAAATGGACAACTTAGATAAAAT
This sequence comes from Picea engelmannii, assembly GCA_009831015.1. NCBI lineage: Eukaryota > Viridiplantae > Streptophyta > Pinopsida > Pinales > Pinaceae > Picea > Picea engelmannii. The sequence goes on along the minus strand of WSFP011480982.1, from coordinate 6,427 downwards.
CTGTCTCTTCGACCTTCGGGAGTTCTTGTTCAACACACTTCTTCTTCTCCCGGAGTGGCTTTCTTCGAAATGATAGATCTTCTACCACGCGTACTCCTCAAATCAATGACTCTGGTCCACTTCAAGACTTCATCCTTCGAGATTTCCAAGTCCTCTATGCTTACTTTTTCCCGGAGCGCTTTCACCGAGAGTCCACAATCTGTTGACACATACCTACCATAGATCAATGACCATGATTTCCTTCGACTCTTCAGGCTTCGAGAGTTTCAAATCTCCACCTTCACTTTCTCTCAGAGTACTTCCACCCGAAGTACACAATCTGTTGACACGTGTCCTTCTAGATCCAATGACCACTATCCACTTCGGCTCTTCAGGGTTCGGTAGTTTCAAACTCCTGCACACTCGTTCCTCCTGGAGTGCTTTCACCCGAAGTTGACAGATTTCTTCCACGTGTCCCTCTAGATCTGATGGTGCGGATATTCTCCACTCTCGTCAACTTCCTTTCAGAGTAATAGGCCTCTAAACTTCCTAATCTCTCATCACATGTCCTTCACAATGAACAATTGCGATCTACTTTGGCCTTCGGGGCTTCGGGAGTTTTTCACACTCCACACTTGAAATCCTCCGAAGTGACTTTCCCCAAAGTCTCAGATATGCCGACATGTGTCTCCTGATGACCAACGACCTGGATCTATTTAATCTCTTCGACTATTAGACAATTTCACTTTATCCTCGACCACAGGACCTCTGAATTTCTCTTGCTCTAGATTTATGGATCTTACGCCACCTGTCAACCTTGATGATAGACGGTCCCTATTCACTTTGGGACTTTGGCAAGTCCTCTCTCTTGTGCACACAAAATACTTAAGGCTTGTGCACTTTACCTGGACCTGACGAATGTTGATCCCTCACACTCAGATCCAATGGCTTGGATCTATTCTCCTCCTCATGTGTTCCTCCATCTCGGACTCTGATTCGACAATCTAGATCTCTTCCTGCAACCGATCTGACGATTTTTTTCGCTCCTCCTCCTGAGCTTATTTGTTCTACCTAAATTGGGAAAATTTGCAAATGTTCAAAGGTTTCATCCTCGGAACCTTCTAGTGCGAGCCCGAATTCTTGGGTCTCGACTTGAGCTTCTCCTCCTGAGATTTGGGACTTGGGATAAGTCCAACTCTTGTACACTCCTCGCGTTATATCTTATGAGCTTAAAACTATATTAGAACACTAAAGGGTCTTGTCCCTTATGCTTCCTTCAAAGGAATTTTCCAGTTCCCTCTTGGAAACTCAACACTCTCTTGATCTTTTGAACTTGAACAAGTTTTCCTCTACTCACTCCTTGCGCTCGACTGAGCCTTCAGATGACTTCTTTCAATATTTTGTCTAAGTGTTGGCTTGGTGCACTCCTTTCACAGGTCTTCCTCCTGAGTATTCAGTAACTCTATGAGTATCTTCCTCTGATTCTCTTCTCCTTGAACTCGACAGAGAGCTCTCTTTTTGCACACTTGCACCTGCTCGATTCCCACCTGGAAAAGCTCTACAGAGTTCTCAGTGACTCTGTATCTCTGTGTTTCCTTTGCAAAGTTTCTCCTCTAAGGTATTCATCAACCTAGAGGCTTCCCCTGAGTTGTTATCACTCTGATGCACCCTCCTGGAACGTTCTTTTCTGACTCCACAGGGTTCATATGTGCGCTCCTTGTGCTGGCTACAAAACATCCAATGTTCTGTTGTGCACCTTGCACAACCTAAAGAATCCAGAATTATATTTCAAACTCAACAAAGATAGAGAAATCTATCTTCCTACTGCATACAAAATCTATCATGCATCTACAACATATATAAACACACACAGATAACATTCATCAGATACACATAAACGCACAAAAAGTTCATATGCAGAAAAAATTGCTTTCTTTATATTAAGATGAATATCTGATTACAATATGTGCAGGATGGACTGTAACAAAGTCTCGGCTCTCTCAAGGTCCCCCAAAGAACTATTCTATCTCCTATTTTCTCCTCTGAGGAGTTCTAACTAACTTGCACCTACCTCCTATTCAGTAACAATACTCCTCCAGCAGCCTCATTTGGGCATACAATGCATCTACATATACAAGAAGGTTCCTAGGGTTCCCTCTGTTACACATTATTTTCGTCACCACTATAACTGTTAATGATGTAAACCTGTTTGTTTCCTTCAGAGGGGTCAGTGGCATGGATTCCTGAAGAAAGAAGGGAGAAGAAATTTGTCTGAGAGAAGAAATTGGATTTTCCTTTGTAAAAACCCTATTAAGGAGGTTTTCCGCAGGTTGCTATATACATAGGGTGCATAAATGCCTAATTTCCGTAGGTTTCACTATAGCTAGGTCACGGAGTTTCCACAGGTTACTCTATAGCCAGGGTGCGACAACCTTAGTACGTGGGAAAAATTAACATCTTCTCCATGCTTCGAGAAGGTGAAGCTTCTGTGGTGAGGTGGCCTCCGAATGGTTTGGATCTTACTCGCTTTCATGATTTAGTGAGATCATCCTAACCTCCTCACCTTATGCTCTTCAGCTTATAAAGGGAGAGGAGCTCTCATGGAGAAAGTTAGTTGGATTGAGCTTGAGAAATTTATGTTGGCTTTGAGCTTTGCTTTGTCAAGATAGATTGTGAGTAGCTATCAGATCCATGGTCTCAAAATCCTTGGAGCAAGAAGTGTGTGGGAAGCAAGGAAATGTTGGAAGGAACCTGACAACATCAAGGCATCTGGTTGTATCTTTCTTCCACATTATATAATACAATGGCATGTCTCTATCCCATAAAATCATTCTCATTTTATTACATGATTCCTTGATCATATGCATAGGTTGTCATTGAATATATTATCTCTTCTTTCACTTTGGTTGGTTTGTGTCTCACTGTAGGATCAATATCACAAGAGCAACGGAGAGAAATGGGAACAAAAAAGACATAAGGAAGCGACACTTAAAGGTATGTCTCTCGTCTTTTGTTTGGTAGTAAATTCAATGATTAGAGCCTAGGGAAAGCGCCATGTTCTGTCTTGTTTTGTTCTAGATCTAGGTGGATCTAGGGGGATTGATTTGTGTCCGCACTTAAAAATTAGCTCGATAACAAAATTGGTGACTCCATTGGGGAACATATTGTTTTCCTACTTTTCCTTTCTTTCTTGATTTTATTGTTTTTTTTCTGTTTTCTGAGTCACTGGGAGATCTAGCTTGACTCTCTGACTGTTAAACTTCACTGGAAAACCTTCGTAATTTTATTTTTTTTCCATTTTTGTTTGATTTTCACACCCTACTTTGAGGGACAGTGTGACGAATTAGGATTTCTGCACCCTACCTGTTTAGACTAGTGTGAAAACTCTGCACCCTACCCATTTTTGGCCTGCGGAAATTAGGGATTTCTGCACTGTGTTAGTCTACCGCTTGCGGAAATTGTGAAAATTTTGATTTTTGATGGCCAGATCTATGATATGGTTCTGGGGTGACTTGTTGGTTCTGATTACAGTCTGCTTTCATCCATCCTTGCCTTATTTTTTCTTTGTTTGCTTTTGAAAGATTTGATCTCTTCCTTTGAGTGTCTTTCTGTTACAAAGCATTGTTTTTTCTTTAGAATTGTTTGGTGAAAGAACTTATTTTTATTTTATTGAATAATTTGTGTTAAAAGAAAAAAATTGTTTGGGTTGCTTTGTTTTATATAGATTTGCTATAGCTTTTAGCTATCTTTGAAACAAAGCTTTAATTTTCTTTCTTTTCATTAATTTTGGGGGGTTGTGAATCGTGTATCAGTGTACAATCTGTTTGTTTCATTTCTTGAAAATATTGATATTGATGAGTTTAGTCAAATTTTGAGACATTGTACATTTGGGAATGATAAATGTTTTCTCCTTCTTGTAGCATAGATTTCATCGAAATGAAAATATTGCATCTTCATCTCTTTGCATAACTTTCGAGTAGGTCAAAACACCATATTTTCCACACCATATTCCTTTTGAGTAACAACAACCTTAAAATAAAGCGCTTATAAAAATTGATTAGACATTTGTATATTTTCTGGTAGCAAACCTACATTAGATTAGTTGTAGGGATTTGGAATAGGTGTGAAAGATAACTTTCCAAAGCTACAAAGAAACATAGAATGTTGAGTTAGGGAGCGATAAATCCACTTATTACATTTTGTCCTGGGAAGCCCTTCTAACACAAGGGTCGATCACGAGGTCACATTGAGACTGGAAGTGTTACTCACCCTGCTTTGTTTCTCTTGGTGTAGAGATTGCGTGTATTATGGGGGTCTCTTGAAGGTATACCCACAATAATGAGTGGAAGCCTTTCAAGTTGATTTTGGGCTAGATACCCTGCCTTTGCACGTGGATCAAAATGTCGATTGTTTCCCCAGGCATCACTGTAGTAGTTAGTAACCTTAGTGGCCTTTCTCTTTAGGTTCTTTACACAAGGTGACTGTGGAGGGGCAAGTCTTCATGGTACCTGGAATCGACATTAGCCAAACTCACTCAGGCTCCTTGAAGGGTATACCCACGATTATGTGTGGGAGCTTGCACCAGGGTGTAAGTCCGTTAAGCAGGTCGTCAACGTAACTTTTCTACTCGCTCTATCTCAACCCCTTCTTATATTATTCTCGTGACGTTGGATTTCATCACCAACTAGTTTGTTCATTGTGAGAAGGTTTTGTTTGCTTGCTTGCTTACTAGATTTTTAGCATGTGTTATTTTTTCTCCCTAACAGACTCTAGGTTGGATATTTATTTAATGGATTCTATTCCTGGAACGACCAATGAAGGAACCCCTGTTCTAGGGGAACCTTTTGTTTTTACTTCTTATAGGAATATTGGTCCACCTCACATCGCTACTTTGAGCCTTCCAGGTCTCACAATTGGATTACTAATGTGGTTGTTTTCCACTCAGGTAATCCCGAATGCAGTTGGTGCTTCATTTGTAAGCACTTCCCCCCAAGAACATAAACCTCATGTTGATACTTCACCTTCTTCACCAGTAAGATATTCTTCGCCTTCTTCACTTGCAAGGTCTTCTTCCATTTCATCTTCTTCGCCGAGTGAAGGATCTAAAGCTAGTAACTCGGTGGATAAGAAGAAGACGAAATAGAAGAATAAGAAGAAGAAAAATAAACAAGGGTCTAAAATTCCAACCACTGCCGGACATGTTGGAAAGAAACCAGTTACTGTTGATCATGCTGGGAGTGTTGATGATGTCAAGATCACCCAAACAACCCGTAAACCCAAGTACCCTTGCAGGCTTTGTAAGGGTAGCCATCTTCTTAAGGATTTCCCTCATCTATCCAAGGTTATAGAAGTATGGTCTATACACCCTCGTCAACCCATGTCGTTAGCCTTCGAGGAGCATGTTGACGAACCCCCATCAACTAGTCAAAACACTGTTGGGAAGAAGAAAAGTAGATTCAAGTTCCCATGCATGTTATGCAAAAGGAGTCACCTCACTCACCTTTTCCCTCATATGGAAAAAGCCTCGAAATTTCTGGAACTCATGACTGTTACAACCTTAGCTTCCACCTGCTTACCATAAGCTTACTCTCGACCCATGTGTAGTTGATGGAATGATCAATCCAGTATCGGTCAGTCTGGTTGTTCATGTAGTCAATATGGTCACGTCCTTAGTTGAACCAGTTGAAAAAGTGGTCGATCCGATCCCATCCGCAGTCGATCCCACTCTCTCGTTAGAGAGTGAAACCCAAGCGGTCGATTTGTTTCCACCCGTCAACCCCATTCTCCCCTTGGATAATGAAACCCAAGTGGTCGATCTGATCTCGTCATCGGTCGATCCTACTCTCTAGCTCGAGAGTAAGCCCGATACTGCCCACATTTTTCTCTATGATACAAACTCTACCATGCCGGGGGGTATTCCTCCTTCTCCCATGGGACCCCCTCCAAGTAATGAGGCCATCCGTTTTGATTGGGGTGTGCTAACTGGACCTCGTCTTCCCTCTCACATTCCTTTCCAGATTATAGTGCAGGTTTGTGGCCGGGACATTCCTCAGATGCTGATAGATGAAGGTGCATCCGTTAGTATTTTGTCCTCTCTTGCTTGTCAAGCTTTGGGTTGTCCTCAGCTTGCGTTGGTTATGCAAAATCTGTTAGCTTTCAATAGAAGAACCAATCAACCTTTAGGGACCCTTCCTCAATTTCCTATAACTTTGGGAGGGAAAAATGTCTTTATTGATGTCATGGTAATCCAAGACCCCTTGGATTTTTCTTTACTCCTTGGGAGAGATTATGTCTATGCCATGAAAGTTATCGTGTTCACTCTTTTTCGTTTGATATCTTTCCCGCACGATGGAAGAATTGTGACCATTGATCAACTTTCATTTTTTGGTCCTGACTTGACCTCAATGACCTCCCTACATGGTTCTTATGTGCAGATGGTATCTCCCTT